>VYZV01012859.1:90736-113372 GCA_013401275.1 Pandion haliaetus | reverse complement strand
AAACCCCCCCCGTTAACGCCCCCCCCCCCGCCCCCCGCTACCAAAACCATGCCACAGAAACCCAATACAGAAGGGAATTGAGGATTGGATTTGAATGCCAGGATCTCCTATACAATTTTGGTTCCTAGCCCCATGAGGTGAAATCAGAGTTATCTGGAATTGTTGGAAGCTCTGGGCACAGTGCTGATCAGGAGTCTGTCCCCTTCCAACGAGGGAAATGTGCTCACAGTGAACAGTTAAGTGAGTGCAAAAAATACACAGCCCAATATTTCATTCAGCCTTTGTTAGGACTGGAAAAACATATTTTTAATTTGTGAATGTAGGCAGTTGGTGATTTTTCCTTCCACTCTGCAATGTCTACCAGTAGCAATTTAGATCTTTAGAGAATTTTAAAAATTAAGTTATTTTTCGTTTATATTTAACTGATGAACTCATGCTGGCAATCTGTAATCAGAAATTCAATATGGAATTATTGAGAGGTTATTTCTGAATCTCACCTCCTGCCCACAATCTACTTGAATAAATAAGAGCATCAGGGGATTTTTTTAAATTAACTGTTAATCCAAAAATGCACATTGATAAAATCTTACAAATATCCAACGTTAGTGTTTGACTTTCCATAAAGTTAACATTGGATAATTCAGCCTTAACCTATACTGTTTTAAGAGCAGGTCTTTAAACTGTGTGAATTCCATATCCAAAGACAATAATAAGGTGCCTACCCTTTACATCACTTTGAAGAGAAGAAATCCTAAAGAAACAAAATTGTAAACAATAGCATCTTTTTTTCTCTTTTTTAAATGACTGATAAACTGGGTAAGGAGAAGTGGAGGGAACAGCTTCACATCCAACAGCAACTCAGAGACAACACAGGGCAGAGAACAGAGAACTTCAGAATCATTCTTGACTAGATCATCGCTACACCTTAGGGGCTCTTTACCCAAGGAGTTATTTGTGTGCATGCTTTAATGAAGCTTGTTAGAAAATATTGCATTACCTACATAGGCTCTAGCTGGATTGTCTTTTCTTCTAATGCAGCAACTATTAAAGCAAATCAGGAACTGAGTTAGCAATGTTAGGTGTGAGTTTTAGAAAGAGAAAGGTAACTGCTGGATTAAATTGCTACTTTACAGGCAAAAGTTACAGGGATCGGGGATACTGGTGTTGAGGGACTTGGCTTCAATCCTCTACCATGAGCATGGTGATTTCTATGGACACCGTGCAAACTTTACAATAAGAGACTGGCTTGGAAACTGAAATGGAGAAGGGCAACTATTAAGTCTACAGCACAGCTTCCCGCAGTAATCGGGCCTTACTTGGAGGTCTTCCATGAGAAAGCAAAACGTGGTGAGATCACATCCCAAGCTGAACTGATAGAGAAGAGGGAATCCTTCGACAGCTGGAGGCTGATCTATACATATAAATATGTGAAGTCACAGCTTCCATTAAAGTCTATCCATCACAAGTATCTTGGCATGTGTTAACTCCTCTCAGTCTGAGTGATTCATAGAAATGACCCTGTTCTCAAGAGCAAGGGAGAATTTGCCAGATCTTAGCTTGGCAGCTGGCAACACCAAGAGTTTAGCAGAGAGATGGAAATAATGTACCAAGTAGAAAAAAATGTGGGGGAGGATATGTGCACAAAACAGCTTGGGAGTTTAGGAAAATATCCAGCCTCCCACTAAGTTGCTATGGGGTAATTAATTAAATGTCTCATTCTCTCCAACTTTTCTTCCAACCTTTTCCTCCCCAGAGGCATGAGCTATCATCAAAGAACATTTTTATTTGGCTTAGTAGGTTAATAATGACGGATGGTTTAAAAGGAGCAGGTTTGGAACCCATCTCATCTCCCACTATTGAAAATTAATCAGAGCACAGCTGGCCAAAGTGTAGGTGGAAAGGAACGTAAGGCTTCTTTGGTCTGGTGGTGTCAGCTCGCACACCAGTATACCATGCAACTTAGTAGAAACATTAACAGATAGTAGATGTAGTAGGAGCTGATGACATATAGTCATCAGCTTCTATTTTATATCCCCTTACTGTTTTGTGTGAGCTTATAGATCACCTGCCAGTCTGCTCACACCATGAGACTCCAGCTGCCAGACTGTTCTGTCTGAAGCACCAACATCAAGAAAGACCTGGAAGATCAGTTGGAAGAAGTCCAAAGAAAAGCAAAAATAATCATCAGAGCTCTAGAGAATATGACCTGTGATGAAAGATTGAAAAGACCTGGTCTATTTAAGTCTGGAGAAGAGAAGGCAAAGGAAAGACATGATAACAGTGCTCAAATATGTGGAAGGTAATTGCAAAAAGGAAGGGAATAAACTGTTTACGATATCCATCGTACTAAGGACAGTAAGTCATAAGTTTAAAGTGTAGCTGAGGAAGTTTTGGTGAAACTAGAGAATGCACAGGTATAGTAAAGCCCCTGAATGATTTGTGTAAGGAAGCTGTAGATTTGCCAGGGTTGCATATTTCTGATTGCAGGCAGGTCAGACTGCTGTCTGTAGACAACCATTCAGGTACAGCCAATCCAGCCGTGGGCATGGAGCTAGCTAAACAATTTCTTAAGGTACCTTTCAGACTTTTTCTGTGATCTGTGATCTAGAATCATGTTTTGTAATGGAGCCTGCAACTTAACTATCAGATAAGACTTAAGATATGTAAAGGGTTATTTGTTGCATGACTAGAGACTGGGGCTAGGGGGAAATTAATGTTCCACTCATTCATTTTGGAAATATTCTCATTAGTAATTGCCCCATTTATAGTTAGAGGAAAACAGAACGTTCAAATTCCTGGCAGCAAAACACTTCCCTAGTTGCAGATAAATATTGATATTGGCTTTAAGTCAGTTTACAAAAAGAAATGAAAACAACAGCTCCAGTGATGCCTGTCGGGCTTTGAAGCATCTTTTGAGAAACTGTTTGGTGAGTGTCATTGTCCAGGACACTAGGTCAAAACTATTCACTATTAATAGTCTGATTAGAGGAATTCAGGAGAAAGACCCTGTCGAGATGCACTGCTCCTCCTGGCAGTCATCAGCCCCTTGCCCATCACAAGCAGCAACAGCATTTGCACAAACTCACAAAAAAGGATGCATCTTCAGACCAGTTCACCAGGGCTGCACTCTCTGAGCGCTTCCATTTCCCAGGATTGAAGCTTGTGCTTTGTTTGGGCACTTGGTGGGGACTGAGAATGGAAATATAGGCCAAACCCAGTGGCATGCCTAAGGGGATCAACACCAATATTGTAAATACCTTCCTCCAGTCCCTCCGTGGGAGTGCTCCAGATCCAGTCATGCAGTATCCGTATCCTAACACACTGTCTCTGGGAGCTTAATGGTGTGAAATGGTATGGAGAGGCCTGGAAAGAAATACCGAATTACTATAGGTTATGCTCGTTCATTTGTGCTTATACATCTGTGCTTTGGCTTATAGGGGTTTGGATTTCAGACAGTCATTGTACTTGGGTGTAAGAAAGTGGGCTGAGCCTGATCAAGCAGTTTTACATGGGTTTGTGATCTTTTTTATCTCCTTCCTCACCCATAACCTAGTTAGCAGCTTTTCAAGAGCCACTTTCTTCCTGCAAGCTCTGTAGTGCATAAACCTTCCAGCACATAGTGTTCATTCCTCTCCTTTGAGGAAAATAAATTATTATTATCATCATTATTATGGTCTGTGACTTTGCCTCCCAGAGCTGCCAAATTTCTCACTCTTTCCTACTGCTGGGTCTTCATTTCACTCAAGGAGTGAGACTTCTTCCCTGAACTCTAACCTTCATGCCCACAACAGTCTTTTTCCCTGAGATGAGAAGACAGAAGATCCTATGTACTCGCAAGTGCAAACAAGCCATAGTTCTCAGCAGAAGACAACAGGTCTCCTACACTTGGTAGCTGCCAGGCTGCAGATATGCTGGCTGACCCATGCTGCCACCAAGCCTTTCACAGGAGATGGGGTGCACCTTCAAAGATACTGGTCCACCAGAGGATTGAAATACACAGAATTTTAAGCATCAATTAGCTTTAAAGCAAGGAGAAGGCTATGAAATGCCTTTCAGCCAAAGGGGATAAAGAAGTGTTAAACTTGAGGTGATTATTTACTGCATATTATTTGGCACTGGCACATCATTTATCTGTCAGGAATATTTGGCAGCTTTCATTTGTAAGATATGGAAAATAGCTGCAAAGAAAATAGAATTGGCTTAAGTCATTCACAAACCAGTTGCAAAGTAATCCCAAATCCTCAATCAATGTTGTCTCATAAAAGTTTGACTGTTCTGTTCTCAGGTTTGTTCCTTTTTTTCTGTTGGGGAAGTCTCAGATTCTCTGTCAGGGTCAGATGTCAGAAAATATTACAAAAAGTCCATTTTCCAGGTACAAAGTTGCTGTATGCAGATCTGCTAGGGACTTGCTGTAACATCTTGGAAAAGTCAATTGCCACCCCATGCCTCAGTTTCCCCATTGGCTGTATGGCATTAAAGACAAATAACTGCCTCTGTAAACCAGCATGTGTTGGTGTGACATGTATTCTGTCAAAACCAGTGGGAGTCCGGACCTCTCAGGGGGGGTCAGTCAGTGACCTGTAGATGCCTTACCTAACCTTCCAGCCACCAATACACAGATGATTTGTCCTGATCTCCTTGAGGACATTAATACTCAGGATTTTCCGTTCATTACCATTATAAGTATAGGACAACAGCCCCATAAGCTCGGAAAGTCATTATGTGAACAAGAAACTACCTCAGACCTTCTGGCTAATCTCCTTAACTGCCTTTTTCTTTTTTTTAGTGTCCTTACAGGATGTGTGGAGGAGAAGATGCAGTTTGGAAAGACAGAGCAGGACAGCACACAGGGGAGACAAGGGCAGTTAGGAGAAAGGGTTTTGCTTACCTGCTCCACCAAGCAACCTCTGACAACCCACTTAACCTCTGCCTCCATTCCCACTCTTTGGTTGCATAGCTATCAGACACCTCTTCATGGTGTGGGCAGCCATAAAGCATACTCAGGGACGTTGCAATCAGGGGGAATCGCTATATTACCTACTCCAACATTTCATGTGGGCCAGGCCATTACATTTCAGCTAATTATTCTGAACCAAATAATTTGTGTTTGCTTAAAATGTCTCTTCCAGAAAGGCTTTGTATGAAAACATCCAGCAACACAGAATTTCTCACACAAATTTATTCAGCTTCAGATCTGTCTGCTGCTTCTTAGTTTGCTGGATAACTGAGGAGATCAGCATGGCCCAGTATTTTATTTTTTTCCCCAGGAATGTACTAACATATTTACTTCACCTCTCAATATTTTCTTTTACCAAACAAACATATTTAACCAATTTTTGTTCTTGTTCTGAAGCATTTTCTCAACCTTCATGTAACTTCTGTACGTTCCTTTATGAATTTTCACACTTTCTACAGCACCAGAATGGCATGTCACAGTAGAACAGTTTTGCAGGAGATGTGATGGCCCAAGACATCAGTGAGGCAAGTTAGTGGGGAGAAATCATATAATTTATTAGATCAACTGATGGAGTTAGAAGGAAAAGGTTTAATGTACATGCTTTTGTTTGGGTTTCGAGTTCACACCAGTGCCGTACAGAGGAACTGAATCACCCTTTTAGTCCTACTGTTGCTCCACTTACGCACAACGAACAGTATTAACTTTCTTTGTCTCACTGGGAGATACACTGATAGATATGTTGGCTGGCTTATCTGCTCTGCCTCTCACTTTCTGCCAGTCACTATTGAGACAACAAAAGTCAAGGGCATGGTATCTTGGGTGACATGTGAATTAATCACAATAACTAAACGATGGGAGAAAGGCTTTTTGAAAACTGTTTCTGTTTTTCAAAGGGAGAAAGGTTGTCTTAGCAGAAAAGTGAGATTTGTGTGAAAGATTTTAAAATGTGTGCTGAAGATTTTTGACAGCTGACTTTTGCCTGAAAGTTTATATGGAATTATGGTATCCATAACTATCGTCATCTGTGTTGATTAAACTCTTCTGGAGCTCCCTGAAACACATTTTAATCTCTGGCATGTCCAGTTTTCCCTGGTGTTATTCTCCGAACATTACTTTTCTCCTTCTGATTCAGCTCTTGGGCTTGTCTTCTAGGGGAGGCAAAAAATGGTTGTGCCTTGCATTAAAAAGCTGCTGTGCAATGTGGACCAAGTCCCAAGTGTTGGTTTGAAATGTCCAAACAAACAATGAAGCAAACAGTGATGTTGGGAGTGGGCATGAAAGGAGAGAGGGCATCCATCAGCCCTGGCCAAAGCCTTCTGTGCTTTTCTCCACGACCTTGTATTGCAGAATAAATACTTATGTGGTATTTGCTTGAGGAGAATTTTCCCCATTTAAGAACCACAGAAAGGAACTAAGGAGTTCTCTTGCTTGATTAACATTTTGGATCCTATTACAGTTTTTTTAATTCAGCCACTGTCGGGAGGATATAACTGTGCTGTATAGGTATGTATGGGCATCACAGCACCATGTTCAAGCTAACAAACTTGCCCCAAACTGTGATCCCTAAGGATTTGGCGCAGACTCAGAGAACTGATTGGCAGCTGAAAAACTAAGGAATCTCAGAAGAACCATCCCAGAAGCATCCAGCATTTTGGCAAACATCTGATTGTACAGGTTCTGGGGGAAGTGGTTTTCTTACAGAGAATGTAAAAAGCAATGGGGACAGAAAAAAGGGTGGGTTTGGGCTTTTGTCAGTTTTGTTTTGTTGTATTCTCAATCTAGAGGTAACTTTTTGATATGTCTAAACCAGTTGATTTATTCCTACTATGAAGATGAAATGAAAGATTTTCTCTCTTTCCTAGGCTACCTTGGTATCTACCTTCTCTGACACTTGACATGCTGCATGTAATTGCCCCATCAATACCCATCTGCAAATCTGACTGCTCAGAGCTTTGTCCCAAGCACTGGAAAACTACTGCAGCCTGAGAAGTATAGCTAATAGGATCCATCTGCTTTGGAGACATTTTTAATTCCTATGATTTACTCATTAATTTTCTCTTCTCTAATTACACACAAACGTCAGTGGAGGGAACTGGAAAAAGACAAGAAAAGACAAAAGATCCAGCTGTCAGCCAATGACTGTATTTTGTGTTGCAGTCACTAGCCGGTGTGATCCCCACAGTCGTTGCAACACATCCTGGTCCCCAGCTCTTTCTCAGAGATAGTCTGTGAAATGAGGAATGTTTTTCGAGGGGAATAACAAAAGGGAGAATCCTGATGGACGAGTGAATTGTGTCTGAAGAGAAGATCCAGAGGTACTATCAACGGGTTAGATGGACTGACTATTATTATCATTCAGAGGCTCTGAATGAATGGACCAACCAGCACCAGTTCAGTCCCAGCCATAAAGCCATGCACTGAGACCTAGACAGGGAAGAGGCTGTTTATGCAAAAAAAAATAGTCAAAGTAATCCAGCAAAGAGGTGAGACAGAGAGACAGCGCAAGCCCGTGTCTTCCCCATGCACCTGCAGGAGAGTACAAACTCCTGCTTGCCCCTAAGAGGCCAATAACCTGCCCTGCAAAAGTGTGGCCCCATAGAGGTGGCACAGCAAACTCAATGCTGTGAAGGTCTGTTTACATACTTCAAGTGCTTGATGCCTTTTTTCTCAGAGAAACAATATATATCCAGCCTGCAGGATCCTAAACGTAATTTATAGTGATAGAGTCACTTGTGCCTGCACTGGCACCTCCCTGCCTGGGGTTGCATGCAGAGGGTGGTCAGCAGCTCCCGGCTGCATCTAGCATAGAGAATCACAAGATTTTAAGACAGTTTCTTCTGTGATTCAGCTAGCTAGGCCTGTTTCAGACAGACTTACGTTCTGCCTGTGCTGAAAGAAGGGCACAAACTGTCTCTAAATCTGAAAATATCTATTCACCCACCCTGATCTACTACTGTGTATGTGTTATGCAGCATATCACCGTTGCCCACTACACCTGATGCACCTCTGACTTTTTTCCAGTCTGAGCTGCTTTGCCCCAGAAATGGCAAGCAAACATGCCCCATTGCATGGCTTCACCCCACACTCACTTTTTGCTCCTTTGAGCTCTGCATTTAGTTATTTCTTGGTTTTTACCTTCCCTGGCTCCACTAGTGAGGAACTTCGACAACAGCCCTGAAGGCCTGGTGTCACTCACAGCTGCTGCCTCCCCAAGGGGCTGTGTGAAACCAGGAATTTGAGAAAAGCTGAACTACCCAAACCTGAGCCTTTCCTGGAGTTGTGGCATCGTTCAGTTTCATAAAACCTTTACCAACACAACACAGAACACAATGTAAGTAGAAGGAAAGAAGCAACCAGAAGAAATCACTTCTATGTTTTCTCATTGTATAAGGGAATTATTCATACATTTCCAAAAGGTCCGGGGCATCTCTGATAACCTTTATCAAAATACTAATAATTAACAAGGAACACTTCTCTCTCCAGGTGAACATGTGGGCCCAGTTTTTAGCACCCTGTTACCAGCAACCGATCAGTAAGTCACACAAAATAAGTCATACAGACATCCACTTTAGTGTTGTATTTCTGGCACTTTGTATATATTCCAGTATTTTTCTAACATAGGTCAACCTTATGAACGCAAATGTACTCATCTTCACTCTGAGGAAAATATAGGGAAATCTTCATTTTGCCAAAAGGAAACAGAGAAATAACCAACCTAAGGGCTCAGACACACCAAGGAGTTGCTATGTTGGCCAATTTGCAGCCCTCAGTGAAAGGTAACCCACAAAGGTTTCCTCAGATCACTCTCACATTACAACATGCAAAAGCCAGTCATCATCCTGTAACTTGCTCTCTTGCAAGGAATTTAGGCACCTAATTTCCATGGAAATCACTCACAGCTAAGCACTGAAATACTGTCTGAGCATTTACTGAGGTCACCTAAGAAGTCTCCAGTTAAACCCAGACTTGAACAGACTCTTTCCAAGCACATGACCAGTGAAATATCCTCCTTGAAACTTTTTACAAGAGCATCTAGGAAAGAAAGGTAACAATCTGAGGCTGTTTGTGTGATTTTAGGTTACCAATAAAAATATGTGATAAAGTAAGTGCAGATTATTAGCCATAGTGTTTATGTGAGATAGCCATTAAAAGAGATTGCTACAAAGAGGAATACTAGCGTTTTTTATTTAAAACTTTTTTCTGGCTTTATTTTGTTTACTTTTAAAATGTTATTTTCAGTATTTTATTGTGAGTTTTCTTATTTCCAATTTTAAAAATTCCATCAGGAACAAGGCCAAGTTGGACCACACAGACTGCATTTCTGCAAGCTTCATATAAACTGTTCTGCCTCCAATTCTGAAGTCCAAAAGGCTGACAAATTCCTCTCGTATCCCTACTCTTGATTTTTAATAATCTCACCATGATGCAGGTGTGAACTAACAAGGTGTTTGATGTAACCAGGCTTATGAGGCCATGATTAATAAGCCAGGCAATACCGTAGGATCCAGGAATGCTTCCTGGCTCTCAGGTCTAGGTGTAAATACTGGCAAAGTTCCAACGCTGTGATGGGACCAAGTCTCGACCCTGCTCAGTCCTTTCCTGCACTTCAGTTTCCATGCAAAGAAACCCAAGCCCGTAAGCTAGAAGTGCTCGACTGCCTGAACAGGCCCCTGAGGAGGACAAGAAATGCAGTTTATTGCAGGGCACCAAACAGATGCAGCCATACGGTGGCATAGTCAGGGTGTAAGTGACATTAAAACTGTTTCCTCTGGTCTGTTTCAATGCTTCCTCTTCCATCTGAAACAGTGCATAAAAGACAGTGCATTACCGCTGTCAAGGTTTCAGCTCAGTCAGTAACAAAGCACCATGAAGCCGCTCACTCACCCCCCACCCTGTGCCTGGCCACGTTGGGATGAGGAGAAAATACAAAGGCAGGCTCGTGGGTCGAGACAAGGACTGGGAGGGATCACTCCCCACTTATGGTCACGGGCAAAAGACAGGCTCAACTTGGGGAAGAAACAAAATCCATTTAATTTACTACAAATCAAATCAAATAAAAAACACAAGGATATTGGGAAGGGAAACCAAACATCAGAACACCTTTCCCCCACCCCTCCCGCCTTCCTGGCTCAGCTCCATTCCCGGTGCTTTCTACCTCCTCCCCCCAGCGGCGCAGGAGAACAGGGGATGGGGGTTGAGTCAGCTCGCCACACATCGTCTCTGCCGCTCCTTTCCTCAGGGGGAGGATTCCTCACTCGTCCCCTGCTCCACCATGGGGTCCCTCCCACGGGAGACAGTCCTTCACCAACTTCTCCAACGTGGTTCCTTTCCGCGGGCTGCTCTCCAGTCTCACACTGCTCCAGCGCGGTTTTTACCATGGAGGCACGGCCATCTTCGGGAGCCTCCACTCCACCGTTCACCCCCATGGGCTGCAGGGGGACAGCCTGCCTTCTCACCACGGGCTGCAGAGCCATCAGCCTCCTCAGGCGCCCCTCCTCCCCCTCCTTCTTCACTGACTCCAGTATCGGCAGAGATGTTCCTCTCACGTTTCCCAACCCCCACACTACCGGTTCCCCTTCTTAAATATGTTCTCCCAGAGGCGTTACCACCGTCACTCCCTGTCTGAGCTGCAGAGGTGGGTCCGACTCTTTGGCACCAGGGAAGCTTCCAGCAGCTTCTTAAAGGAGCCACCTCTGCAGCCCCCCTCCCCTGCCACCAAAGAAAACCGCACCACACAAACCCATAACAACCACCAAGGAAACCTGGGGGAGAGGTGAGGGCAGGCTGTTTAGACACAAATTATCACCTGCTCATGGCTCTACCTCAGTGGCACGGACTTGTATGTACTTTTTTACCCTTGGAGAAAATACGGGCCAAGGAAGACAGCATGAGTCGGATGCTGATCTTATTCATGTCATTTCTCACCCAAACAATCAGGGATCTCTGTGCAGGTCCTGGTTTGGTGCATGACAGGAATTTGAGATCTGGAGTCATCGCTGGCTCTGATGTGTGGCTGACAACAGATGCCAAAGAGGAGTTCTTGCTTGGTATCTTGTCATGATTTAACCCCAGCCAGCAGCTAATCACCACACAGCTGCTTGCTCACTCACCCCCAGCAGGATGGGGGAGAAAATTGGAAGAGTAAAAGTGAGAAAACTCATGGGTTGAGATAAAGACAGTTTAATAAGTAAGGCAAAAGCTGCACACACAAGCAAAGTAAAACAAGGAATTAATTCACCACTTCCCATGGGCAGGCAGGTGTTCAGCCATCTCCAGGAAAGCAGGGCTCCATCACACATAATGGTGACTTGGGAAGACAAATGCCATCACTTCAAATGTCCCCCCTTCCTTCTTCTTCCCCCAGCTCTATATGCTGAGCATGACGTCATATGTTCTGGAATATCTATCCCTTGGGTCAGTTGGGGTCAGCTGTCCCGGCTGTGTTCCCTCCCAACTTCTTGTGGCTCCCAGCCTACTCGCTGGTGGGGTGGGGTGAGAAGCAGAAAAGGCCTCGACTCTGTCTGTGTAAGCACTGTGCAGCAGTAATGAAAACATACCTGTATTATCAACACTGTTTTCAGCACAAACCCAAAACATAGCCCCATATAAGCTACTATGAAGAAAATTAACTATCCCAGCCAAAACCAACACATACCCTCTGCCTGGATAATTACCCAATTGCTAGGGTAGAAAAAGCCAAACCTTTCCCACCTTCTTTTATAGAAATCTCTTTCTCATGGGTCTCATACATTTTCTGTAATAGGTATTGAAAACATTTTGGCTCTATCCACTTTAGTAGCCAATGTGTTTTCAATCCCACGTGAAGGGAAGACTTATTTTTGACAAGTGTTGTTAATAATGAGTAATTTTCTAGCACAGACAGTCTCCTGGGTTTTAACCTATAGCTTTTTTTTTCACCCCACTTAGTTCTTCCCACATGCAAAGTAATTTGGCTCTGTAGAGGATCTGTCATGGTTATTTATGTATTCTGGACCTCTGTTTGTTCCCCATCTCTCTCCCATCGCAACTTGGTTCTGCATGGAGTATCTCCAGGTGGAAAACAAAACACTTCAAAGAAAAGACACCATTGTCTTCCTCCTTCTCCTCCTGTATGAGCTCTCTAGGTGGACTTCGTAAAGTCTGCACAGTTCTTGGCAAAGTACCAGATCAGTAGGAATGTAAAAAACCCCACTGACTTCATATTAACTACATCTTTGTGACATGAAAGCACTTGCTTTTCAGTGCTATATTTTCTCTTTATATTTTCATTCTCCTGTCTGTGCACAAAGAATTCAGGCTTAGAGGAGGATCTGAAACTTGTGTCATCTATAGCTGCTGTAAGAAATATAGTGCTTTCTGGCAACTGTGCACATTCATACCCTACATCCCACAGCCAGGTAACGAACATCTCTCTGCAGAACATGAGGTCAGTTTGGTACCCTCACGTGGAGCATTCCCAGAAGATAGATCACTGCCCTAATATCTAAGGCAAATGGATGACATTCATTCTCCCATTGCAAGCACACCTCAGGTTTTAAGGCTCTCTTATTTAAGTGTGTCAAGACAAAGGCTGTGTTGGACACTTTGGGTGGGTACAGTGCCTAAAACAACAGAGCTGCAATTTCTGATGGGATTTAGGTGTTACTAGACTATAAATAATGAATTGCAATTATAACAGAAACATTTATAGAAATATATACCCAGATATATATACTTTACTTCCTCTAGAATTATTTATTCGCTATGATCAGGCAGTCAACTCAGCAATGAAAACCACAGTTAGATATGCCCTGTATTTTGCCAAAAATATCAAACAGTGTAATGACTTTCTTTGTATATACGTGCTATTTCACTGCTGTTCCCTACTGAATTAAATTACTTGCCTGATATTTTTTCATCAGTTCTTACAGGCAAGGCTAGTGCTTTCACTCTCTGAGTAGCACTTGGATTTTAAGAGTTGGAAGACTCAATCATGTTTCCAACGTTAGGTATGAGCTGCCCATCTGTGGTTAGGCGCCTGTGGGTTGAAGCAGCGTAATTCCTTCTGGTTTTTAATGAAATATCTGTGACTGCCACAGTCTACACTGTGATTCGAACAGTTATAACTTCTACAGAAGACAGAGAGCAGCACTATACTCATACCTGCTACAGGCAAGCAGAGCACTGAAGAACAAATTACACTCAGCTGGAGCATATACCATGGTTCCTGCTTTTTTGCATTACGTGACAGAATGAACACAGTCCCCATGAAGCTGTGAGAGGACTACGCTGCATTGGAGATAGCACATGGTTCAGAAATGGCTGCAGCTTTGGACAGGCTCTCCCCTGCTGTCTAGTGTTTGAAGACCGCAGTGAAAATGAATGCAGGTCAGTGAGTTGGTTGCTTAAATTTCTTTTTTTAACCCATTATGGGGATGCCCATATGTAGCTGCTTCACCTTTCAGACTTTCCTTTTTAAAGATGAAGAAGAACTTGCCTTCTACACTAGTGGTGGTGTAGATACAGCTGTGAAAATGATATATTTCTGCACTTCACAGTGCCCTCCAACAACAGAAGACACCATAGAGCATGGCTACCTCTTACGCTTTGGAACCATGAGACAAAAGAACATTAGAGCTGTATGTCCCCATTTTGGAGATGAGGTTTTCTTTTGAAACTTTTTTATAATCCTCCAGCCTCGGGAGAGGTTGCATAGCCTATCCTATGGATGCCTGTGCTCAGAATTCTCATAGGCTGCTTTTATGGTATCCTTTGTACAGGTACTGAACTCACTCCTGCACCATGTTGAGTGCCTCCTCAAAGGTGCTGATAGCTCCCTTGTTTCACTGTCTGCAATGGGAGGGAAACGGTGCAGCTGAATGTTTATGGTGCCATAAAAACCAACAACAGTAATGAGGTGGTGACACGAGCAATGCAGTATCTGCACAGCTCCCAAGCTCTGCCTCTGTTCAGCTGATCCACCATCACTGCCTCTCTGACATGGCACTCCCCCAACTCTCTCGAAGGAAATCCTCGACAATCATTTTATTAATAAGGAAGCAAGTACCAGCTTAGAGATGAAGGTGCTAATTGTGGCACATCAACAGCCAGAAGAAACAATTCCTCTAGGATCACACACTTTAATCTCCTGTGGCTGATGGTCAGAGTGAGAGGCATTCCCTTAGTGGTGTTGACAGCTGCTAATAAGACGGCAAAACACTCTGCAAGCATGACCATTAATGCTGCCAGCCAGGAAGCTGGGGATTCACATCTCTGGCAGATCTCAGTCTCCAACATTTGCTTGTTGGTTAAGTATGAAGGGATATACTGGAGTCCCTTGCAGGCAGGAAAAGGGATAAAATGGCTTTCCATGCATGAAAGGACATGTCCTTCTACACAAGGCCTAGTGCCGGGTCCTGCACTTGGGTCACAACAACCCCATGCAATGCTACAGGCTTGGGGAAGAGTGGCTGGAAGGCTGCCCGGCGGAAAAGGACCTGGGGGTGCTGGTTGACAGCCAGCGGAATATGAGCCAGCAGTGTGCCCAGGTGGCCAAGAAGGCCAACGGCATCCTGGCCTGTATCAGAAACAGTGTGGCCAGCAGGAGCAGGGAAGCGATCATCCCCCTGTACTTGGCACTGGTCAGGCTGCACCTTGAGTACTGTCTGCAGGTTTGGGCCCCTCACTACAGGAAAGACGCTGAGGTGCTGGAGCATGTCCAGAGAAGGGCAATGAAGCTGGTGAGGGGCCTGGAGCACAAGTCTTATGAGGAGCGGCTGAGGGAACTGGGGTTGTTTAGCCTGGAGAAAAGGAGGCTGAGGGGAGACCTTATTGCTCTCTACAACTACCTGAAAGGAGGTTGTAGTGAGGTGGGTGCTGGTCTCTTCTGCCAGGTGGCTGGTGATAGGACGAGAGGAAATGGCCTCAAGTTGCGGCAGGGGAGGTTTAGATTGGATATTAGGAAAAATTTCTTTACTGAAAGGGTTGTTAGGCATTGGAACAGGCTGCCCAGGGAAGTGATTGAGTCACCATCCCTGGTGTTATTCAAAAAGTGCGTAGACAAGGCACTTCAGGACATGGTTTAGTGAGCATGGTTGATGGTTGGATTCGATGATCTTAAAGGTCTTTTCCAACCTAAATTATTCTATGATTCTATAATTGTTACACTGGTGAAAGGAAGGCTTGGTTAAGCAGCACAACTCTGAATGGGTCATACTTTCTGGCCCAAAGCGACTGTGATGCTATCTTCAGGTCTATTGACACTGCTGTTGAAGAGAAAAGGTAAGGATTAACCATCACTATTTTTGTGATCAGGTTGCTGGAACAGGGATATGCCTCAGTTGGGTATCTTAGTAGTGAATATTTTCAGTGAAAGAGCTCTGCCTACTTGTGTTTACAACCTACCCTCTCCAACTGGCATCTGAACATCACAGAATCACAGAAGAGGTGGTTGGAAAGGATTTCTGGAGGCTCCTAGTCCAATCTCCCATTCAGCTATTGGACTATTGCCAACACTAGATCAAGGCAGCCAAGGCTGAGAGCCCCTGGCAATAGTGATGGCACAGCCTCTCTGGTAACGGGCTCAGCGCTGCACTATCTTCCTACAGAAGATGTTTTCCCCCAGGCCCAATATGAATATCCTACACTACAACTTGTGGCTGTAGCACACTTACAAAGTAGTAACCAAAGAAAACAGATTTGGTCCCCCTACTGTGCACATGTATTTCCTTGAAACTAAGGACGTCAGACTCAATTCTCAGGTACTCATCCCTGCACCTCTAGTGCTTCCACATTCACAGCAATCACAGCAAAAGAAAGGTAAATTGGAGACTTAACCCTGCATGCTGGCAGAAATTTGTGCCTTGGAGAACAGCAGTTTCCAATTCCATCCAAATTTCATGAATGTTTCTAGGGACAAATACCTCCCCTCCTCCACATCCCAGGGCCTGCTATTGTTTCTTAAACTCATGACTATGTTTGGGACTGTGTCTGTGCTTTTCCAAACTCTACCAGAAAAACTGAAACCATGGCTAATCTCTTCCTTTGCAAAACTTCCAGTTAGGGATATTCTGTCACAAGGAGCTGGTATTAAGTGAGGAAAAAGCCCAGACTGCTATGCCAGGTGCTGGAGCGCATTATGGATGCAACAATAGTTCAGCCACAGTGTGTGCTACTACAGTTACACATCTGGCTGGAATCAAAATGCATTCCTTCCCTAAGTTGGCAGTTTACCTCCGTCTCCTTCTGCAAGACCCTGACTGACCTCAATACCAAACAAGGCCCCATCCCATCTCCCTCATTGGCTCTATCCATCTATTATTTTGAGACACAAATAGTCTGTCTTGTGAATTAGAGGTTCCAAAAAGAAGAGAAACTTGCTGCATCAGTCAAATTCCTGCACTTTTCTTTTTCTAAGTTGTAGCTGGGCAAAAATCCACAGAGTCCAGTAGCTAGACAGCAAAAAAAAAAAAAGGGAAGGAAGAAAGGGGCGGGGGGGATGACACACAGAAAAGTTATGAATTAAAATTATGAAATGGAGAATAAAGGGTAAAGTCTAGGGAAGTGGAGAAGGGAATAGGAATAAAGAAGGAAGATGAGGAGACAAGGAGAAACTTTTCTCAAAGTGGCACATAGTCTCTGCCTGGAGAGTTACCATAGATTTAGATTTCACTATTAAAAAAGGGAATCAATGGCTGGCCCTGAGCCTCACACTGGCAGCTGCTGCTGTTCTGATCTCAGGTCCAGCATCTGTCAGCAATTTTCAAGAGGAACCATTAGAAATCACAATGTTTAACAGTTTGTCTTGGCCCCATGGAATTTTACCACCCCCATCAGCTACTGAAAAAAAAGCAGGGGGTTGGAAGGAGGAGAGGGGAGGAGGGTGGAAGAGAAGAAGGAAGGGAAAACAAAATGGTACTTGTAAGATTTAATGTGTGCCTCCCCCTTTTCCCCTGCTTATATGCCACATCCGCAGAGGTGATATATAGGTGGTGGGTTTGGCCTCATTCCTATATGGTCTAACAACACAGATGCTGGTTGAGAGGGGAGCTGGCTGGAAATTCCCCATGAGCAGGCTCCAGGCGTCTCTGCTGGGGAGCCTTCCCGGAAGCAGAATAGACTCGGAGATTTACAACGCTTTGCAAAGCAAATTGGTCCTGACACTCCTGACACAAGAGTGACTTCTGGGCATCTCACATATAAATCCAACAGAAAGAGAGATGTAGCATTTCCCAGAAGTGCTTCAGTCACTTGGCTACCACCAGACAATTTATTCCTCTGTTCTTCTATCCAGATCTCTAAACAGTGAACCACAAAAGGCAGTATGGGGAGTGGAGAAAGGGAAGAGCACTTTCTCAGAGCATTTTGGCAAGCCTGGCCATGTGCAGTGCTTGGTGGTCAGCTCTGGAGGGGACACCTGACAGTCACAATAAAAAGGTTTTTAAATAAAGTGTTCAAAGGGCTGGTTCTGCTTGGCACCAATAAAAATGGTGAAACAAAACTGAATGAAGGAAAACAAATCATTGCAGTGAGGTTAGAATGCATTTTCTACAGTGCCAGTAGTGTAAATCAAAACCACTGTGCTGAAGGAGAGACTTACATGGCAGCTAAAGGATGGGCTGTCACAGTGGTAAGGAGCGCCATGCTGACTGATTTATAAGGACCATAATCTGGTGTCTGGTCCATTTTTTTCTTAAGTGCTGCCTAAATCCAGCCCCAAAGCACCAAGTGCTACAGGGATTTAAAAGTACACTGAAGACTGAGTGGGATTTCAGGTCCAGGTCTGAACTTTGATGCTGCCTCAACTTCTACATGAGCTCAATATAAGTTGTATACTTCCACGGTGGGGAGATCTGTTTGTGTCCATCAGGTTTATGCAGTATGAACCTCACACTTTGTTTTTTCTGTTAGGTATATAGTGTAGCTTGGAAGCATTTCCCTTCTGCACCTTCTGCTTTATACAGAACTCACCCTTTCTCTGCCCTGCTGGAGCCAGCCATACCTAGAGATAGGCAGTACAGACGATACACCAGTAATCCTGGCCTCATTCACATCTTGAGATGCCCATTTTATCTAGCCTACAACCAGAGTTGGAGGCAGGATGGATTATTTTTACTCTAAGTCAGATTATTAGGGAGGGAGTACCAGGGGTGTTTTACTTCAGTGACATGGGACAAAGCCAAGCCTTGGGGCTACCTAGAGGTTTTATCTGACAAAGTCCCTGAAGCATTAAGGCCCTTGACCTTACTTCCTTGTGCTCTCACCTATGCCATGGTCTGGTTATGGCTATTGGTCTTTAACTATGTGATTTATGTTTCATGGCTTTGGGAAATATTTTGTGGTTTATACAGACTCAAGGATCAATCGGTCCTTGCCAGTCCTGTACCTTGCCAGACTGTGGAGAGAGCAGACCTGTAAGAGTTAAGCTGAGTCTTAACGGTTGGACTCCATGATCTTAAAGGTCCTTTCCGAGTTAAATGATTCTGTGACACATTAGCTGTCATCAATGGAGGAGAATCTGGATTTTAGACTTGCTATCCCCAGAGACCAGGGAACTGTACCTTGGGTTCCTGTTCCACTCTAGCAATTAAATGCATTTGCTCACAGAGCCCCTGACTTCTCAGTGATATTTTGTTAGAAAATGGCTAGTGTTAAATACAGAGATTTGAAAAGTTACTCCTGGGCAGAAGGCCACATTATCAGTGTAATAATTTGATTTACTCTTACTGCACATAGTCCAACTGCAGGTTTCAGACTAAACCCAGGAACCCTGTCTAGCATCTCTCCTGACCTCAGAAGAGGTGAACATTTTTATCAGCTAGATGGGCAGATTGAGCAAGAATTGAAAGAAAGACTCAGGGGAGAGATGACTCTCAGCCTATGCTTAGTTTACAGTGACTTAAAAACCTTCCAAACAGAAATGCCAAATGAGTTTTAAAATCTTCCAAACAGAGAAGAGCTAAATGAGGTTTTCAGATCCCCTGGACACTTGAAGCTTGTGCAAACACAATGTGACTTGCAACATTTCATAGCCTGAATTCCAGCAACACCATATAACAAAATGCAGTTTATATAATGTTTTTCACACCAGGGACAGGGTGACAGACAAGTGACATGGGCAGATAAGTTTAATAAGACTAATATTAAGCAGTCAGTATGGTCTTGGCTATCAGATCTTGATTTATCTACACATGACATTTGGAGTCTGGCTGAGTTTTAGAAAAATATCTATGGTGAGCTAAACTAAGCCTGGCTACCTTTAACCTTGGACTAGATTATCACACAGAGAAGAGCGGAAGCTGTAGGTACCAGTCTGTTTTAGATTATTGAACAGATAACCCCCTATTTTATACATTTGGTTCATATTTGAAAGATTCCACCAAGCTTTATTACTTGGTTCTATCTCTATTTTCATAGTCAATTAGCTAAACAAGTTGTCTTTTAATCAATTTTGGGGTTTTTTTTCACTGAAAGGAAAAATGTTCCCTGGTTAATGTGACATGATTCAGCATGTTAGAAAGGAACAGAGGAATCTTAGCATCTGTTTTCCTGTTGCCTTGACAGGGACAGACCTCAATTAAGCATCTTATTAAAAGTGTCTCCTCCTGCGTTGTATCAAGTCTCAGTGCTTTTGCTGAAAGTTAAAAATGTGCACACACGCTAACTACAGACTTGTAGTCCAAAGATGATAGAGCTGTCAATAAAGTACATGCTAGATTAGCTGCAAAGGAGATGGATCATGGAAAATAAAAAAGACTGTGGCAGCTTGGCTAGTATCTAGGAACACTTCAGATCCAAGTATATTTGGACATTTACTGGGGAAGCTTTCTAGCACAAAATATTCTCAAAATCAGCGCCAACAACTTATAAATTAATTTGATGCTTTTTCCATGTTTAATTTGCCATTAACTGCCTCACTTGATTGATCATGCCCTTTTAGTTCTCTTGTGGGTATCTCTGAAATCCCAGGTTCTTCCCACTGCTACAGTTAGAATAGTTTAAGTTACCTTTGAGAATCAATCAGCCTATTTGGACACATGGAAAATCCAAGATTTAAAAAAGTAAATACTAAAAAAATATCTTGAATTTTCCAGCATCATTTTGTCTCCTCAGAAATGTTTGAAAATATTTGGAAAAGATTTATATAAACAGAGAGCTTGTTTTTCTAGACCAAGTCCCTGTACCTGTTACAGCCTGTTCACTGATTGCCCTTGAACCAGACCCTCAGCCATCATAAACCAGCTTGCACTAAGGAAGTCAAGTAAAGCAACACTGCTTTACACCAGGCAAGGACTTGGTCCATCACATCCTTCCTGTACAAACTTTGTGTTTGTTCAGATTGTTTATACATCATAAATGCCTGCCTTCTCTGTCAGAAATACGCAATACCTGAAGCATTTACAGTTTCTTACCATGCATAAACTTCTCTCTCCCTTTGGAGCTGTAAATGTTTGATAACTTCCAGCAACTCATCTCTGTAATCAACTTGAGAACATTTCTGGATAATGTTGTCATATTTCCTAAAGCAAAACAAGTAATTCAGAGCAGCTGATAAATAAATTCACTTTGGAAGTTTAAGTGTGTCTTGATTTCAACACAGCAATGAATGCCAGTGTGAGCCCAGGGATTAAGTGACTACATCTAGCATTCCTTGCCGGGAATAACCAAGTGATTTTGGGGGGATTTCTTTAACTTTCCTTCCTCAGAACCACTTATGAAAATTTTGTTATGAAGCAGATCTTTCTCTCGTTCTGTGAGTTTGGAAAAGAGACCTTAAAGAACAGAAACAAACTTCAACCAGAAGTCAGCAGATGGAAAATGTATTTTCATACATGCGCCGAGTCACTGAGAGGAGTCCAGGAAAAGCAGGTGTATCTCTTTTCATGAGCATTCAAGTAAATGATAACCATGCTCTGGAACAAAAAGAGTGCTCCACATGGCTGCAACTGATGCCTGCAGAGTGTCATGAGCTGAGGTTTTGACCTCCCTGTATGATTAAGACCAAACATTTATTTGAGCTTATGGAAATTAAGCTCAAGAATATCACTGGAAATCAGGGATGCTGCTTAGGTCTAATGTGTTATTTCTATCTCATTTAAACTTCTATTAATTCCTGGCTGTATAAGGTAACTTGTTTGCTCATTGCTTCAAATTGTGTGTACTGCTAAAGGTTTCAAAGAGCATATTCCATCTTCCACCCCAGAGATAAGTGAATTGCAGTGGGAAGATCTTCTCTTTTCACATCTCAGGTAGAGGAGGATGAAAAGAGCAGGATAGACACTAGCACCATTGGGACTACTGGGTGAGGAGGCAGGAACTTGCTCCTCACCCACAAAATGTGTGCAGCAGTGGCAGTTGTTTGGCATGTTTCAGTCTTGCTTCAACACTGTGTTTTAGCCATCTGGGAGAACTAAGGCAAAGCTAGTTCAAAGCTGTGAGTACTCTTTTCTGCAACTCATCTGTTGGTGAATGGTGCCAATACCACCAGTGGGCTTTAGGGAGAGATTTTGGCATATATCCACTAAGAACTAGCTCAGAAAGGATGGCCCGACATTACTGAAAACAGCTGGAGTGCTAACTGCTATCTGCTCCTCACAGCTGGCTCCAGCAGCTGGTCACCAGAACAGACCCACCAAATCCTTCCTGATCCACCTCCAGTGCAGAGCCAGCTGTGAGCAGTAGCTCAAGTGATCCAAAGCACAGCAGGAGCATCCATGGGCCACTGCAAAACTCCAGCCATAGGGGTAGTATCCTGTGCATATATTGTTAGATGCAAATGTTAAGAGACTTGGGTGGGGGAAGAGGGGGGAAAACCTGTAGCTGTACTGCAGACAAAATGTTCTCAGGCATTTCCAACAGTTTTGCAAGTGGTTTGTAATCAGGGTAAGTAAGCAGGCTGATATCGAGAATGGTCAATGGCTGAGACTCTATGCTGAATGGTGAGGATGCTTGCATGCTTTCATTTATTTGGAAACAAAAATGAAAGCCACTGCTGATCAAAATTTCCAGGCAACAAAGTTTGTGAAACTGCCATAGGACTGCAGTGCAAGGAAGTTAGCCATATTCAACAGAAATATTTTGATGTGGACGCCTCATCCAAGGACCAAGCTCAGCATAGCAGAACATCAGTCTGCCAGACAGCGTTGACAGGCAAAGGCTGCAGAGACCATGAAGAAGCCTCTAGATCACCATGTGACCTTTAAGGATCTTTCAGAAGATTTTTTTAATCAGGAATACAAAAATGCTTTCACCTGTACAGACATACCTTCACTGTGTGGTTAACATAGGTGAGCAGCACGAAGGTTAATTAAGCTTTTGTAAGAAGAGTTACCTTGACAAGCATCTTATGCATTCCCATTCATGTATTGCTGGGATAACTGGAGGCATTTCCTGGAGGTCTCCACCCTGCAGCCAGCTGGTGCTCCTAGATTCCTTCCCTACAGGCCTTGATGCTGCTGTGCAGATACAACTAAATACCATAGTGTCGTGGTTTCAGGTCAGCTCAGTCGGTAACAAAGCACCATGAAGCCGCTCACTCACCCCCGACCCCCGCACCTGGCCACGTTGGGATGAGGAGAACATAAAAAGGCAGGCTCGTGGGTCAAGACAAGGACTGGGAGGGATCACTCCCCACTTATGGTCACAGGCAAAAGACAGGCTCTACTTGGGGAAGAAACAAAATCAGTTTAATTTACTACAAAT
>VYZV01012859.1:59716-75419 GCA_013401275.1 Pandion haliaetus | reverse complement strand
AAGCAATTGGCATCAACTGTGGATGATATCAAAGCACTTCCTCATATCAGCCATTTAGTATGTAATCTGCAAAATGCCAAAAGATCTAAGGTCCTCTTGAAATGAATAATCAACCCGTTACACTTTGATAGTAGTCATCACTGCCTGTTAACAATTAGGCTGCCAAAAGAACAGGTATCATGTTAGAAACCAGTTTGAGTTTACTGCTTTCTGGTGTCACAGCTTTATTGAAGTTTTAAATATAACAAAGAACCTTAAAGAGTGTATGACACAGCTTGTGGTAGCTAAACCCCATATATGTGATCACCAGAAAAATGTACAGCACAAAGGTAGCCCTAAAATCCTGTTCAAGCAATCTGCATAGAATTAGGGTGCTCTTCAGTGAATTAGATAAGGCCACATACATTTGCACTAATAGTAGGGGAGCTAATAGTTACCTTTGGTATTTCTCTGCTTGTGTTGATCACTTACTAAGTTTTAATGTCTGCTTGATGAGTTTCAATTCTTGGTGAGTGGACAAGTATGAGTGCCATTTTTGTAGGCAGGGCTGCTTACAATTTTTCCATGGGGAAATAAGGTACTTTTAAAAAGAATTTCAGCTGCTTTCATCTTGAAGAGATTAATTTTTAAATGAAAGATATTTAGAACTTCTGGCTAAATATTTAATGAATATCTTAGCAGGTTACAGCTGAAAAAAACTCTAGATCTTTATATCCCTCGCTGGTGTGTCTTCCTCAAAGGAAAACTTTTCCTCTAGAACATTCAGTTTTACATGAAAACACATCCCCTTCTTCCTGCTGATTGATTGGGCCTCATTGGTAATGTCATCCTGTTATAGAGGAATAGTTTTGTAAACCAATAGTTTTGTCACATTACTTAAAGATGCTGGATTCACGCCATCCCCCATGGAAGTCTGTTTCCCAGCTGGTTCTTGGCAGTCAAGGACATGTTTTCCTCAACTGCCACATACATTGTCCTAGACTTCATGATCTTTGAAATTTTCTATTGTACACTAGTCCTCCCACACATTTTTCCTTTTTCTACTTTTTTTCCATTTTGTAACCCAGCTCTGACAAGGACATACTTGTTTGCAGGAAAACAACTGGCCAGTGAACTGCCTCCCTTTAGGCAAAAAATTCTTTACTCTGTAAACTTGTTTTCTTGTGCTTTATTAATTTTTCCATATCATGATAATGATCTGCTAACCTGAGTGACAAAGGGGGCTCTCTTGTGCACACACACTCACTTACAGTCTTCTACAACAAAGAGTTACCAGTTGAAGTGTCATGTTTATATGCACAGGCTCAGCTTCCGGAGAAACACGCTGACTTTATTTCTCTTCTGTCTGGGGTAAAGTGAGGCATGTTCCAGTTGAAGTCAAATAATCCTAGAAAATCCATGAACCTTTAGACCTTCTGGAAGAGTTTTGGAACATTCCCAAAGGCAAATAGAGGGATTTTGTGAAGCATTCCAATACACATATGAAAATGATTTTGGGGAAATACATACAAGGCAAACCACCCTAGGGATTATGAGTCTTCCAGCAAAGAACTCCTTCAGCTTTGCATTTCTTGGATAAAAGATTTCAAAAATAGGAAAGTATTATAATCTCATTTTAGGGTTATTTGGTCCAACTGATAGGAGTTTTGATGCAGTGACAGGTGAGGTAAGTTCTGTGTGGTCTGTTCACAAGTATATTATAGAGTATTAGCTTCTACATTTCTGTAAGTGTATATTCATGCCTCTTTCTTCTCCCTCCACATGTCTCTATTTAGCTAGCTAAATATCAACCATCTTGATTCTCCCCTCAAAAATAGCAGGATAAATCAGGAATAATCCTAGTGAAATCACTAACTTAAGCCAGTTTAAGCAGAGAATCAGGCCTCAAAAAACCAGTAGTGAGTTTGAGTTTTCCTTTCCTGTCACAAGATAAATACAAAGGGCATGTGATACACTACTGGATCAGAGGGGTCTGAAAGTCTCTTTTCACTGCAAGTAATTAATACACAGAAAAATAAGACCCCAACTTTTTCACAACAAAGAGGAATATCTTAATTTGGCCTTGTAAGAATCTTCCTGTCCAACTAGAGAGCTCTGTACACACATTTAAACAGAAGTATTAACAAAATGAGGCATGTTCCTAGTGAACTTGTTACAGGCAAACAACATATGAATGTTGAAGTGAGCCAACAATTCTTTGGTGGCCTATTTGAAATGAATTGTTGGTTTCACTCCATTTTCTAAGTAGATACTTGTCCACATTAAGTATGTGCAAAATATTCATACAGAAATGGGTGTAGGCCCATAATTCCAGGATTTTTCTTTTTATTTTGGTTGTGATTTTGAAAACTAGTCTGGCAAAAACAATCCATTCTGTATAAAGATCTGTTTAGCAGAAATTGATTTCTTTCACAGAATATCCTGCGACTCACACAGTCCAACTGCTTATCACAAAGTGACCCTCAGCACTGGGCTAACTGGTCTTTATTCCTAATTTACTAGGAGGCTAGAATTTTTAAACAGTATTTGGGAGATAACTGAGACTGTATAATTACATGCTTCCTAGATTAGACCATACATCATCTTTCTGCCAAATGCCTTATCAAATAATTATTTTTTGGTGGGGAAAGACAATACATCATGTTTTTTAGTTTCTAATCTATTGTTTGTCTCATTCCTTTTTGCATGCTAAATAATGAAGACTTGATCTATTCTGTACTGAAAGGAGAAAATTTAGTGACTTTAATCTAACTTCTGTTCCCAAATTCAATTTCTCCACTTCAGCAGTCTGAACATCAGAGCTGTCACTCCTTAGGACAGTGCCTGAAACAGAAGGCTACTCCATAGTGGAGAGGCAAGGAATTTTTGCTTTCCTTAGGCTTGAAGGTGTTCCACTTTGCAGACAACATTTACAATTCTTCGATTACACAGATGAGGGGGTAAGGATGAGCTGTTGCCTTGTGGCTAGAGAAGGAAATCAGATCTTAATTGCACTGTCTAGTATGAGGACACTTTCATTTAACAAGACAAAAAAAGAGTAACAGCTCGCTTTCACTGGAAAAGACCTTTTTTCAAGATATTGAAGGGAATGAGATGTAAAACACGGCCTGTCCCCAGTATTTTCTGACTTATTGGAGGCGATAGCTCCCTGCTCAGAATTTTTTTCCCCCCTTCTCAATTCTGAAGCATCAAAACCTTTCCATGCAGCGTATATACAGAATAGCAGCACTTAATTCTGCATTCCCCATTCCCTTCTGGAACTTGGGCATGGTACCTACCAACAGAAATTACTTAAGAGGACACAGCTGGCAGAAACAACTAGCAAGAGGCAGAGGTAAGCTGCCTTTAAATTGTAACTGGAGTTCTTATGAAGTTACTAAAAATCTGCTCTGGCTCCTGAAACTCGTGAAATACTTCATCCTCACAGTGTTGAGACATGACACACATTACCCAAAGCCTCATTTAATCAGCTTAGGAACCTGAATAAGGCTAACAGTAAAAACAGCTCCTGCCAATCCGCTCTCCAGAGTTTCTGCTTTCTAAGCAAACCAGAAGAATTATTCCCAAATACACTATAATCTCACAAGAAGAATTTATCAAATACACATTTTTAAAAGTGTACTTCTCAGTTTTAACTGCAATATAGTTAGTCCCCTCATTTCACTGGGCATTTCTTTAGGACATTCTAGGTCATTCAGAATTTACCTTCAATACATCTACATCCTGTTCATTTTATCAGCAACCAGCTGGGAGGAATCAGCTGGGTCATCAAGGCTGGTTCCCTACTACTGCAAGCAAACTTGTAATGGAGGTTCTTTCATAAGTTCATGTCCAACAAGCTTGTGAGCATGGTGGCATAGATATCCAAATGCTTTCATAGTCCCCTCTGCCAGGGCACAGTAGTGTCAGCTGCTTCCAAATGGACAGGGAGCCAGGAGTGAACCTGGGGCCAGCAGAGCAGGAGCCTCACCAGCCCCTGAGCAAGGTAAGCAGGAGAGGCCAGGGGGTGGTGGCTAGGTTCAACCAAGAGTCCCAATCACCAAAGAAATCCATGGTGATGAATCAGGTTCAAGGCGAAGCCAGGAGCAAGTAGAAGTCAGGATAAGGTTCAGTGACAGTGAATAGGGTCAGACACAGCCCAGTGACAGCAGACAGGTCCATAGTGACAACACAGATTTGATGCCAAGCCAAGAAGTCAATTCATGGGTCAGGATGCAGATCAATGAAGTCCATGGCTCAGCATGGCTGAGCTAGAGACTAGCAATCCTACAGCATAGCTTGAACTAGGAGCAAAGTCCCAGGAGCTTAAATCATCTTCTGAGCCCGTGGGCAGGGTGGAGGCCTCAGGTGAGGCTGGTCGGGGCCATCAAGGCTATTAGTGCCCTCAGGGCTCTCACACCCTCACAATTCACATACATATTTCTTCCTCTTTATTTTCTCTGCTTTTTTTCTTTTTCTTTTCTGCAGTAGTCCACAGTGCTTGCAGAGGGGATGTTGCTCTGGTGAGACTTTCCCAAACTGGTGGGTGGATCTTGCATTGAGAGCTGATATGGGCCAAAAGTAGACACTAGCTGATCTCTGCAGGGAATAGCCTCAGTGCTGGTGGCCTGACACCATTGCACTTTGCTCCCTGGGCTCAAGGGCTCAAGTCAAAGCTAGTCAGTGGAGCACAGGTGCAGGCTCCTGGGCTGCCTGCAGCCTTTGAGGTAACCCAGGCCCAGGCTTTTAGATATCTTAGTTCATGAATAGGAGAGCTCATGGGGTCTGCTGAGTATCGGCTGTAGCATTGCTGAGTTACTCTGCTCAGTAAGCAGGTTACAGTCTGCCTCATAAGCAAGTTTTGTATGGTCAGTAACTCTGAGGCAGCCTGCCTGCTTTTGCTACAGCATCACTGTTATGCAGGGTAGTGAAAGAAAGTAAGTGAGGTTCAGTAATGTGAAAGGAGCACGACAGTGTAACTTTTCTGAGCTTGTGTGAGAAATAACTTAAAATTCTTGTGGGTTTAGTATATTGATAACACGTTACTATGCAATTCATACACTAAATCTAACACAACAAGCTTTCATACTATGCCAGAGCAGAAGTCAGCTATCCACATCTGTACAAGATCATGTTTCCTCAGCAGTAACAAGAGAAGGCTGTACGTATGTGCTGAAGAGCAAAGGTGACTGTAAAAGGTTTTATTTACAAAAGAGGCCATGGAAGCAGCATAACCAAGTTCCAGTGAATCCTCATGGAATTTAGGGGCCTAATTCCCTTATGCTTTTTTGAGGACACCAAGCATTAACAAATTATGTGAGATGACAGCAACAGCATTGTTAACTAGTGAGTATTCCCACTATGTTTTTCTACTCTCCCAGATAACTTTCATCTAGGATGTTACCTGTGCTGTCATTCACTCATGGATTCCCCTCTGGAGAAAAATACTTCATTAACATTTTGTAATCTTAAAAACTCCCAGATAAACATTTAGATATTTTAAAGCTGGTTCCTAAAACAAAACAGAAAGACCACAAAGACAGGACATTCGTAACCAGGGCTTACAAAGCAGATTATCTGAAGATGCTGGCTCAGACTGTTCTAGTGAGCCTTCACTCTCTGGGACAAGCTGATACTTTTCCTTAATGCTGTAGGACTGTGTGAATATATTTCTTCTTTTCAAGGAGATGGTTTAATGGTTAATCCAGTACTACTAAACATGTATAAAGAAATCATAATCCCATCCTTAGTTTTTATACTGGAGATCTAATGGAACATACCCCTCCAAACTATGTCACTATTAAAGGTAGAACTTTCCCGGAAAATGAAGATGTCACCATTGCAAACACAAAATGTAATCTGCTGTGTTATGATAAGTTTCTGAGAAATCACTTGCTCAGAGTTGCCTAAGAATTACAAGGTTACAGTGTTGTCTGATGATGTGTTTTTTCTGGACAATTTAGGAAGGTCTCATGTGCACCCAGCCTGCTCACTGCTTCTGCCCCATCCCGTTCCCTTTGTGTCTGTACAACGCCTTCTGAAGCCACACACTGACCTGTCTAAAAAACTCCTTAAACAAAAAATAAGGTTTTTTCAGGCAAGATCACTTTAGCAATCTTGTTCAGAACCATGTGGGGATGGTTGCCTCAGTGTTACTGAAGGCGGGTAAGCTGCAGTATGCAATTTGAAATTTCTTCAGTGAGCTTTGCTGCTGGAGAAGACGTCTGATTATTTCTCTGTTTTCCAGAAATGAACGGGAAATGGTGCTCTGTTTTTCTGCCCTGATCTCTCCTTATTGTTTTTTTCAAAACATTAAATAAATTACACACTTTTCCTATTGCAAATCAGAATGAAAAGTACAAATGCTAATTAATTTTTTGAACTTGCAGTCTGAAAAAGCCCCAGCGTCTTAGGTCAATCAACTTTTTAAAATGTCAGGTGCTGTTCTGGATTCACTTAATATGTTGGGTTTGTATCTGAAAGCTGAGAAAAGAGGATTAAAAAAACCATAGCGAAGTACTATACTTAAACTTTAAAAATTTGGGGTTGGGATGGTTTTCTGCTCTTTCAAAGCTGACTTTTGTCCACAAACTCCACGAAAATTTATTCTGCAGTACCTGATAATACGTGATGGTTTATAAGCACTTCTACCACAGGCCAGTTCTTTTGTTATGACTCAAGTTCCAGTCAGACTTTTAGGTGCCTTCAAAAGAGCACTTAGTTAACCCAGTTAACCCAGAGGAGATTTTTAGGGACACTAAGGCACATTCAGCACTTCTACAATTTCATCTTGGCTCCATGTTAATGTGACCTTGTGCACATAAAGGCTCTATATATCAGATGACAGATGGTCCACAGGCCTTGTCAAACCTTATGCATCATTCACAACCCATTATTTCTGAAGTGGTGTTAGCAAGAAAACTTAAACAATCTTTTTCCCAAGCTGCCCTTTCACCCATGGCCTTGGCAAGCTTTAAGTGCAGAGCAATCTGAAAGCCTCTTCAGTTAAAAAGACACGCTCCAAATGGATATTCAATTGTTTATTTCAGTGTGAAGACTCCCTTCTCCTGGATCTTATTTTGGATCTTTCTCTGATAAAGTTTGAGGTGCCCAGATAGTTTCTAAATTGAAATGGATTTCCTCCCCCTGTTCTGTCCCCCTTTAATTCTCCCCTTTTTTTGAATATACTTAGATAGTTGCAAGTGATAGCTAAGACAAGGAGACAGCAGTCTCATGGATGGAAGTGAGCCTGAGCCAAGGCACCCAGTTTACTTCTTCTGGGAGGCTGGCCTCTGCAGTCAGACACCAGGAGGATGCCAAATAATGAAGTCAGAAGTTGTACAGATGCCTTGGGTTTGGGGCCATGCTCAACATATCAAATCTAACTAGAAGGTTTTTTGAAGGTTCCTCAGAAGTGGACCAAATGGTGCTTACTGTACTGTATAGATACAATTGCTATGTCTTTCTGACCAGACTGGCATCCTGCCTGTCACTTTTGAGACTGTTACTATTGTTACAGCAAAATTTTTCCTTTCCACAATGAACTTCACTGATTTTTATGGTTATTTTGAATAAAGAATAGTTATTTCACTGCTGGATTCCAGGAAAAAAATATGGTCCATCTACCCCTAAACCACCACATTTCTCTTCCCAAAGCACTTTTGTCAGGGAGGGAAGTATTAGCCTACTTGCTGAATAATCACAAAGGGTATTCCTGTTCTGAAGCTGCTTAGCCAGGGTCACACAAGAAGTCACTGCCTGAACCAGGAATTTAACACTGTGCTCTTGGGTTGCAGTCTAGCATCCATCCACTTCAACTGTTTTCTTTGTTCTGGTGAAATGGAGTATCTCCTACTCATTTCTAAGAAGTCCAATCTTAGGGACTGAAAGAAATGGAGTTTGACCTTTTTATTATCCACATTAAAACATCATTACTGACCACTGGAAATTCTGAGAGCTATACTGGCAAAGTTGCCTTTTCTAAAGCAAACCAAAGAATGAAGGCTCCTTAGCTGCACAAGGTTGAGGGAAATTTTTAAAGGCAGGCAAATTTTCAGTCCCACCCTGAAGCTAAACAATTAGAGGTAGACATCTAGCAGCTTGGATTTATAGCATCAAGTCACACAGGAAGAAATCTGCATCCTCCAGCTTTTTTCTGAAGGGTTAAATCTGTGTAAGACTCATGGGGACTACTCTTTCACGAGATGAATTTTAAAGGAAACTGATACTTACAGATCAGAGTTCCAGTTCAATTCAGTTCCCATTACTTCAGTAGTTAACTTCACATTATGACCATGTAAGAAAGACTCTCTCACAAATACTTACCTTGCACTTCACTATAAGGGAAAGGTACTGCCTATTTACAGACCTGCTACTTTCCCTAATGCTGATACGAGCAAAAATGTGAGGAGAAATTCACACAATTTTGCTAAACGTAGTCCTGATTTGCTTCCATGATTGTAATTGAGACTGCATTACATCTCTTGCTTTCAAGCTGCTGCAGCATGCCTCTAGGAGTCTGGGAGGGAGCGTGACCTCTGCATGCTCCTGACATCTAGCAACTCAGGCACAGTTTTGTTTCCTTCTGTTATATCACAGATGCTCTGTTTCTAGCTGTTTCCAACTGGTCAGAGTAGAACAGTTGTCAAGGCTGGTACTGTGTCTTTACTACTTGTTTTAACATATCAGCTGTAGTCTTGATCATATGTCCAGGATTGTCAGGTTTAGGACTGGAAAAAGATTTTCTTTTGAGGTACAAACGTGGCAATGTTCCCCTGCCCCAGGAAGTGCAGACTGCCTGCACTGACCTGGGGTACCACTGTGCAAGCTTTTGGTACTGCTGGTGCCTGTTCCTCTCAGATTCTGCGACACACAGCAGGTTAATTTCTGGCTTAAAAGTAGCGCAAGAAGACAATCAGGAGCAGTATGAATTTGTGAACTGATGGAATGTCCTGTTAGAGGATAATAAGCCACTGAGCACATTCTTCCATTTCTCTAGCCAATTTCAATTTGAAACATTAAATGTTATTGGCAGACACAAAGGGACAGTCAAGGTAAATAACACAGTTTATGCTTTGGTTAATTAACTCCCTGAAGTACCACCCATGAAGCAGCTAAATCAGACTATTCTTCTGAGTCCTGACTGAAACAAGGTTAAAGGAATATTTTTAAAACTACTATAATCTAATATGTGAACAAATGTACAGACACTGCATTCAAGAGAGCTGTTACAAAATAACTCTACTGCTATAGGGAGGTTGACTGGATAAATGCCAACCTGCTGACTGCCCTGAAATAAAAGACAAGAAAATACACATATCAAGTTAAACTAATGATTTATGTGTCCCAGGGGCAGGTATCAGTAGAAGGAACCCCTAGAAGGCAGAAATAATAGATACATTGCCTGTAAGAGAAGTGTTTATTTCTCCTTCTAGTAGGAGGATATTTCATAACAGAGAACATGAGAATTTGATATTCCTCCCAACATTTTGAGAGGCTTACTTTTGCTCCCCAGAGGACTGTCTGTCTGCAAGGAAGCTACTCAGTGAGGGCGGCAGGTACTCCCAAAGGCAGCTGCTTTTGTAAGTGGGTGGGCTGGCTACGAGCAAAAATCAGTTGAGAAAATGGTGACTGGAAGCATGTACTGGAAAGCAGAACACTCTAGAGAAAAATATGGACAGAGAGAGATGGGAATAAGGTGACTTGACAGAGAAAGGTCGCAGCAAAGTACACAAGAAAGTTTTCAGAAGGTACGGAAGAGAGAAAGAATTTAGCACAGTGTTGACTAATGAGTGGATTTTTCCTCCAGAACACAATGCATCCTTCCCAAGCAAAACATACTGGCTAGCTTAGTACAGCTGTGTCAGTCAGCCCTGGTGAAGGAAAGTAACACGAGAGGAATGATATTTTAGTGTAGCAATCTCTTACTAAGCCCAGGGCTAATATCTTTGCATGCGACTGCATAATGCCATTTAGATAGCCAGCATTTGTCTTTAGCTCATAAACCTAAAGACTACCTGTCCTGGTTTCAGCTGGGATAGAATTGTCTTCCTAGTAGCTGGTACAATACTATGTTTTTAAGTTCAGTATGAGAAGAATGTTGGTAACACGCTGATGTTTTCAGTTGTTGCTAAGTAATGTTTAGACTAAAGTCAAGGATTTTTCAGCTTCTCGTGCCCAGCCAGCAAGAAGGCTGGAGGGGCACAAGAAGCTGGGAGGGGACACAGCCAGGGCAGCTGACCCAAAGTGGCCAAAGGGATATTCCATACCATGTGATGTCACATCTAGTATATAAACTGGGGAGAGTGGGGGTGGGGGGATCGCTGCTCAGAGACTAACTGGGCGTTGATCGGCAGGTGGTGAGCAATTGCATTGTGCATCACTTTTATATTCCAATCGTTTTATTATTACAGTTGTCATTTTATTAGTGTTACCATTATCATTATTAGTTTCTTCCTTTCTGTTCTATTAAACTTTTCTTATCTCAACCCATGAGTTTTACTTCTTTCCCCGATTTTCTCCCCCATCCCACTGGGTGGGGGGGAAATCAGTGAGTGGTTGTGTGGTGCTTAATTGCTGGCTGGGGTTAAACCATGACGGTACCCCAATGCACAATATAACTCCAGCCTCAGGAAATTCCCCTGTAGTCACACATGTTGTGGCTATACTGCTAAATGGAACAGGGTAAGTTCAAGGGCTCAAGCACTAGTGGTTACAGTCAATACCATGCAACTGTTAGCTGTCTCCCATGCACAGTTGTGTTCTGTGCAAACTGGCAGTCTTCAGGGCAACACCGAGACTCAGTTCTGGGAAGAACAAGTTCCAAGGCTTATTAGGTAATGTAGGCAAGAGTGCACCGGGTTGGTTTCCTTACCTTGTGCTGCTCCAGGAGACTTTGCACCCTCAGTAATTCCCAGTACGTGTTTGTGGCACATCCCAAGGAATGCAGCATCTTTATGCTCATACTATCAAAACACCATTTTGATGGGCTACAACACAGTTCTTGCACTACTTCCAGCACCTCGAACTGCAAAAAAAGCAGGCAAAACCTAATAACTATGTGTTATGAGTCACATGCATACAACAGAAAACCCAGCTGTACTGTGTGAATGTAGCCAGCCTGTGTCCTTTGGCATCTGGACGAGCAAGCTGCCCATGATTTGTTTAGCAAGGAAGAATAGTCCCAAAATCCAGGAGCTTAACTCATACAGACTGTATCCTGAATCTGTGGTCTGGTAGTACAGCAAGGTTTTCAGGACCCCAAATCAATAGACAAGATTCTGGCCATGTGTCCAGCCCCTGTGTCATAGCGCTTCCTGGAAGGGCTTGTTGAGACAGTATTCTAATAATAGAAAAAAATAGAGCCTTGTCCAATTTTCAGTTGTGATTGTGTGAGTTTAGGAAGAGCATGGTCACAGACCATTCTCACCCCATCCCTAATTTGTTCTTCCATTTAAACAACTGCCCAGAAGGAAAGACTGCCCACCAGCAAGGTTCTTGCCTGGAGTGCTGGCAAGGAATGGTTTGAACAGAGGTTTCAACCTCTGTTTCACAGCAACCTGGAATCTAACTTTATATTTACATTGGTGGCATGCGTTCATGCCTAAAAAAGCACTCAGAATATCCAACAGCCTGTAGCTGTCAACAGAGTTCTTAATAGAGACATATGACTAGCATGTCCCCAAGTAGACACATCCCAGACTCACATGATGACCCTGAAATCCCATTAAGAGCAGCTTAATGCATTGACAGGAACCACAGGGAAAGCAATGTTCTTTACACATGTAAAATAGATGCTGGAAGACCAGCATGTATGTGGGATGAAAAAAAGAGAGGGGAATAAAAGAACTCTTTGGATAGATATGAACCCACTAATAATAGTAGTAGTAGTTTACATGAAAGAATACTTATGATATCAGAAACCACCAAGACATCTGTTTATTTTAATGTTAAAGAAGATCTTCCCTAAAGGACATGCGAATGTGCTGCAAGGACTCCCAGACCAACTTCAGCCAGAAAGGCAGACAGCAGCAAGACGCAGTTGCTCAACCACAGATTGCCTGCAGACAGTGAATCAGACTCTGCAGAAATCCCCACTCAGCAACCCACAGCACAATGAGTGTCAGATCCGCTAGCTACAGTCTAACCGTGCATATGGGAAACATTCGGGGTCTCCGCAGACTGGGTAGGTCTGGACTGTGACCTAGACAGAGCATGGAGCCATGCACACTAGTTCTGACACCAGAATCTTTGTTGCTCATGCTAAATGAGGACAAATGGATGATAATTGTAGATTATTCTGCTGCAAGCTGGCCTGTGGTGATAATTGCTAGTGGTACCCACACAGATCTATGCTATACCATAGTCTAAAGTACTGAGGTACATTTAGAGTGATCAGAAGGGTTCTGGCAGGGTGTAAAGTAAAGTCACACCCAAGCTTATGGTACACTAACATCCATATTCCTCTGATCTGTTCATTCATCTAGCAAAAGTCAAAAACAACCCAGCTTATTCCCAGTATGACTTGAATTCAGTCAGACTATTCCATGAATGAATTTAGCCCGTGACCTACAACAGACACTGGTGCAAACGCTTCCTTCACATACATAGATATAACTCCTGTTAAAGCCCTCAGATCATGGATATTTTAATGAACAGTTCGTAACATAAGGATTTAAAATCCTTGTCTTTTAGGTGGAAAGTCAGCCCTTTAATATAAATCCACCTGTGCTGGAGTGTATCGTTTTCAGGGGCATGTGGCCAGCTGAAGTGAAATCCATGCAGTTCTGAATGTGCAACTCGTATAGCATGAGGACAATGACTTTGTCCTTCAAGCATACACTGATCACAAGCTGTAGCCAGAAAGCTGTTTCTCTGTATGGATATTATGAGAACATCTTTCTCATGATCCCAAACAAGAAAACAGTTTAAAGAGAGAGAGGCCAGTGGCAATATCAATTATTGTTCCTTCTTTACCTCCTGGACATTTCAGAATAACTGTGCTTGTGCTCATGCTGCCGAGGCAGACTGGTTCAACATGAGCAGTCCCCTGCCCAGCACAGCTCCATAGGCAGCTGTGGGTGGAAAAGGAAGAATGTTTTAAGTAAGCTTTGCTGCTCTATGCATGAACTGGAATAGGAAGGAAATATTTAAGAGGAAAAGATAGAGAAGAGGAGCTGCGCTTTGGCCATTGCTGTTCTGTTTTGCTGTTACTGTGCTTTCATTTTACAAAACAGCTATTTAAAGCAAAATCTCCTACAAGGACTACAATCTGGGGTTTGTTCTCTGAAAATTGTGAAAATTTACTTTGGAAAGAAGAGACAAAAAGATGAGAGAACACCACACAACAGATGTTAGTCAAGTTGGTTAATATGCTTGGATACTATGGCTATGAGTATAATGCAGGAAAGTCTGTAATCTTCAGGCTAAGTTCATTATCTTTTCATATCTCCCCAAGGCAAATGAGCAGAATGAGGCTCACTGTTGATAAAACTTGATTTCAGGTTGTTAATCTTTTGTATTCTGGAAAGATACTTATTTCATATGAAAGAATAGACATACCATGGTCAGCTGTGGTGAGATGTGCAAGGTTGAAGTTTCCAAAAAGTACTTTTTAATTAAAAAACTGTCAAGATCCTCAGAAATTCCCAGTAGCGTACATTAAATAAAGAGAGTCATAGCTCTCTGGCAAATGCCTGAGAATTTACATATCCCTTTTTAATTAGCCAGCATCCAGGATTGGCATTATTTTACAGACAGAACTTTTTTTGTCACGCACTTCTTATATTTATGGCACTTCAAAACACCCTGTAATTTGCAGAGAGCAAGTCAGGTCACAAATGAAGCAGGTGTTCTCATGACACCTTAGTATGTATCTGTTTTTCTCTTGTGCAGAAACAATCCCACTAGGTTTATGCTTTCTATAGGCCAAACTTCCAACTTTTTCAACTTGGTCAGCTTAAATAAGCAGCTGGGATTTTTTTTTGTTTAGTTTGGGTTTTTTGGTTTGGTTTCGTTTGGTTTTTGTTTTGTTTTGTTTTGTTTTTCAGAAGTGTGGAGAACCTGATTTCAAAGGATGGACACCTTCTTCAGGTGCCTGTGTGTTTTTGAATACAAAAGTCATATTAATTTATCCCTGTCAACCCCCTACAATCTCTTTTTGTGCTGTGAGAGGTCAACTCTATTCTCTTAGCTTAGGGTTTTAAGTTCACAGATTCAAATTTTCTGTAGCACTGCTCCCAATTTGTACAGTTAAGCCCATTAACTGTATTAAGGTCACAGAGAGTTGTGAAGATAAAGTCATCATTTGTGAGCTAGTATATTGTGGTGAAGGCAACCAACACACCAAAACATACGTGGCACTGACCCAAGTAGGTCAGGTACTGGGAGCTGAGTTGCTGTATGGGACTGGGGTAATGGGCTGGGAAGAAAGCGTTGGCCAGCCTGCTTCTGGTTCTGAGCAAGCTTGATCAGAGCCAGCCTGATTGCCCGTACTTTGTAATACACTCTGCAGTGCAGATATATCTGCTGAGAGTTTCCAGTATGCTGTAGATTTTTCTTGCTTTTTATGGTTTGTCTTCTCTAAAGCAGGCAACTGTGGGAGAATCTTGAGGGGTTTGACTTCAAAAGTCAAAGTCATTATGATTTTTATGGTGGCTTTTAGGTCTGGATGAGGAAAGAGGACACTTCCACCTAGCCTACAGCACTTCTTCCTGAAGAACACAGGTGTAACCATTTTACAGCTGAATATCTCACTCTGTACGTGCAGATTCCAGGTACAACATCCCACAGAGGTCTTCCAAAGCCAACAGTTGTTTTCAAACATCAAAGTATCATTCCTATTTAGTATTAAACTAAGATTTTGCAGTGTCTGTTTGGTCAATACAGATCATCCTCTTCTGTAATGGGAATAACAGCTCAGATTCCAGAGACATGTTAATGACTTGTTTATTTTATATCAGCCTTGTTCCCAGGTGATGCTAATCTCCCTGGTATTCTAAAAGACTTTACCAAGACAATCTCTGGACTCAGGGAAACCAACTTATTTCCAGGATGGCAGAAACATGTCCCAGGAGTGTAAAAAAATAAACCCACTCACCCACTTCCAAAAAAAATCCCAGGTGGAACATGTTTTACTTTAAACTGGTATGCTTAAGGCAGGAGTGAAATTACTATGTACAGGGCTGAGAGTGCTCAGTATGTTTCCATTTCATGAAATATGCAGTAACATTTTTGTTTGCTGAAATAAGCTAGAAGATCAAACCCCTCACTGAATTCACAGATCTATGATAGATGAGCTGCTAGGACAGCACTGAACTCTCTGATACTGAAAGACTTACAAACAGCACATCATTAAAATTCAAAAGGAAGCCACTGTGGAGCATATCAGTCCATTGCATAATAACATCCTGAGAAAGAGCTATTTGTTATCTTAGAATCTAGAATAACCCAAAATAAAGGTATGTATGCCAAAAGCATTCAGATATGGAATTATGTGACGGCATTTTTTAGAAGCCCCATTAACACATTGAGCCTATCCTCATTTTCATTTATAAAAAATGTCAAATGTATTGTGAAGGCTAAAAAGCCTTATCTTGCAAGGCCAAAAGTTATGGTAACTGCAACGAAGGCTTGGGAATTAAGGCTGCTTTGAACTTTCTGGGAAAAAAGTCAAAAGAGAAAATTTGTTGATAAAGTATTGGATAAGAAATGGCATGAGAAGGAG
>VYZV01012859.1:47394-59686 GCA_013401275.1 Pandion haliaetus | reverse complement strand
GGGGGGGGGACACTGTAAGGAAATATCTCCACATAAACTTTATAGAGGGTTTTAACTAGCAGAAAATGTGAATTGGTTGCTCTCAAGCATAAATGAGCACAGCCCCTCTGACTTCAGGGAGCTCTTGACATACTACCTGGGTTTAATAAATGGAAATGAGGTGAAAATACTTGAAAACTTGGCTTCACCCATGTCAATAGAATTTTTTACATTGACTTTTCCTTGGATCCAGATTTTCACTTGAAGTTTCTTGTATTTGCATTCACCAACAGAAAGGGAAAACTGGCAGCAGAATACATGATCTCGGTATCCTATAACCAGATACAAATCTCCCACTTCCTTTACAGTTTTGACAGACAAGCTTGGAGAGGACATATTGGAATAGAGCTAGTGAGCCCAATATTTTAGTCATTGGTTAAGCAGGTAATGAATCCTTTGGGACTTGTTGAAGATGTTGCCACGTAGAGCACAATAAACATAACCTTCAGAGGCTGGTCAAGATGCTGGTCAAGAAACATAGGCTGTTCTGAGGGGTATGTCTACCAAGTGTGAAAACAGCATGGAGACATACTGTAAATAAAACTCACAGTGAAATACATTTCAGTTATGGAATATATATCCAGGGTACCAGGTAGGATGTTACGGCTGTTGCTATTATAGCTTCTTAGCTTGGATACCACTAACTAATTAGATTACAGCTAGGTTAATTACATTTGTCTGTTCATGCTGCTGTTGAATCTCCTAGCTGCCACATCATACAACTGAAATTACACTGGCTTCATGACTGCAGGAGCAGAAGAGGCTTATAAAGCTTTCGCCATAAAAATATCACTTTCCATTGAAAATGGGCTTATTATAACAGGAATTAAAAGAAAACAACTGAACAAGAATGTAATAAACAAGCAAGAGCACACAGTAAGTTTGTTACAGCAACCTGAAGCAACCCAGAGCAAGCACTAAGCAGGGCTCACATGGAGTGCTCTGGAATGCAAAGCTGCAAGAGCACAACTACCAGAAATGCAGGGTGGTTTTCCAAAGACACATGATGAAACATTGCCTTTTGTTTGTCTGCCAGCTTTACTAACTTCACAAAGGCACTCCTTTGCTAGCCTGGCTTGATCAAATGTTTCCCAGCATAAAAGAGTACCTCTCTAGACTGATGGATCATCCAAGACCTCGTGCACAAAATGAGGATAATATTTCACAGAACTACAACAAGCCTAAAAATATTAATGACTGTTTATAATACTAGAGTGAAAGGGAATGCAAAGGAAAAGATCTGTAGACAAATCTCCCACTTTCCAGTCCTAGTGAATTTTCTCAGACGCATCCTGCGTCTCATTCACCTCAGAGTGCTTTGCTTTACAGGTTCTTATAAAAAACATCTTCTGCAGAGGCTATTCAGGATGCTGCCCTAAAAAACAGAGCAAGTGCCCACACTCCTTCTGGATATGTGACACTGCCTAGCACAACAGGGCTGCTGTGAGTGACCGCTATATCAGGTTTAAATAAAAACTCCAGGCTAGCACACAAAAAGAGCAATGAAGAATGCTCCCAACTGCAGACACCAATTTTGGCATGTCAAGCTTTGTTACCAAATCTTTTCATTTTTCTAGGCTGGTAAATAGCTTCATTTCCAATCTGTATTCAGGAATTAATGCAGGGAATTCAAAGACAAGGAGGGAATGGAGAGATGGTGTAAGAAAAGAGGATGGCAAGTAGTTTTGTGTTAAATAAGAGTGTGTTTTGAGTGCGATCTTGAGTACAAAAACAAATGGCCTTCAGATGTGGCTTTACAAATTACACTATCAGAAGAAAAAAAGTGTCTCTTAAATGTTAAGTTTTCCCTCAAGATTCAAGTAAGTATTCATGCTGGCTGCTTCACTTTATTCCTTCCCCTAACTTCCAAGCTGAAATGTCAGCTCAAACTCTATTTACAGTCCCTCGCTTTAGAGTTTCCTATGGCACCGTCAAAGTAACATTGTAATTTCCATTTCACCAACTCAAAGAAAAACAACCCCAAACTTTGGATATATTGGATGCAGGGATTAAAACTGTGTACTGCTTACACATGTCCTAGTTGTTTTGTCTAAAACAAAGGGATTGGTTCTGTGCATGATTCTGCTGTGTGTAATATCTAACCTATAAAGTAACACTAATGGGACTAGAGCATGCTGAGAAAAGTTTTTTGAGTGTGTTTTCCTGTAGGATATTTAACTACAATCATGGCACTGCCCTTACATGGTCTACTCCTTTCTGATTATGGTGTAAGCCACTTAGTAAGGCTAAAGCACCAAAAGAAACATTTTGTGCCTTCTTTGCACAAATGTTCAAGGTACATACATTCATATTCTACATCATTAACAATATTTTAAGAGGTTATGACCCTCTTAGACCCCCCAGCTGTGCATATTCCTCCTTCTCCCAGTTGTTGCACTAACAGTTAGGTTATGGCAGTCACGTGTGCTTTAAAGCAAATCAGTGAAATTATCTGGGTTAAGAGCATTTTTAATAGCTTTTATTTAAAGTCTGATCACTTCCCTGATCCACTTTAGAGAACTTCTCCCATGTCCTGTAGCAATTGCACATCTGAGAGGTGGCAAACTCTGAACTTCAAACTTTGAGTTGATATACCCCTAGATGTCTGAGACAGTTATAAAAATATGCACAAAGGTTCCTGAGTAACTCTAGTTTCTTTGGAGAGCAGATCACTACTCTTGGGATGCCTCTATTTAAACACAGAGCAGTCCAACTCTACCTTGAAAATATGTCCAAACTTTTATCACATGGAATTATTCTGATGGTCCTAAGATATTAGACAATATGAGTAGCAATAAGGACTGCCAACTGGGATTAAAAGGGACTCAGTCTTGTCTTCTGCTGCACCTTCCAGTGTATACATCTAGGAAGTGGGGATGACATCAAGAAAACTGTAAAAAAGCCTGTGTCAACCTATATGCCAATGGATTTTAAGTTACTCCAGAGACTGTGTTTATACTGCTGAATAGGCAGGAACTAATAAACAGTTCTAACATCAGATTTTGCTTAGTGGTTCATACTCCGCCTACTCTGCCTACAGCCAGACTTATTTTAGAGCTTGCTAAAGTGGTCCAAAACAGAGTTCAAAAGAGACTTAACAAAGCAGCATGGACAAACAAGAGTCCTTGCTTGATTGCCCTCCCTCATTGCCTGGACCTCCTTTATTTAGCAGTACAGATGTACCAATAGTACATGGTACTTAGACTATTTCAGGTGTGTTACTGAACCATCAGTTAGCAGCCAGCTCTTCTTGCAGAACAGCTTCTAGCCACTGCTGGAAGGTTGTGTTGGGATTGATTTGACTGGGACAGTGTAACAGCAGATCCCTAACACTAGCCATCTTGGGCTTAGTCTTGTTACTGCTGAGTCTAAAACATGCTGTCTGCAAGTATTTCAGAACAGTGAAAATTCAAGTATTACTTGCAAGCGCAAGTATTTCAGAACAGGCAACACAGTCACAAAGCAAAATCAGCTGGATCTGAAGTCTTCTCCTGAAGAGAGCAGTGTCCTATTTTCTTTCTTTGCTGACCTCAGATTCCTTTTGTGACTTTTGGGCTTCCAAATAGACTGAATGATCAGACATCATACCTTGATCCATTTATATGTTCTTTCCTGTATTTCACTGTCATTTTGTATCAAGTGGAGGCAGAGAGAGAGAGGGAAGAAGGGAAATTAGAAAGATCACTTCCTTACATTCTTGCAGTCTCCTCCTTTGTTTCTCTCCTTCCCCTGCCTCTGTTAGCACAAGCCTAAATTCTCCCCAGTGAAGAGTTAGGGACCCTTTGAGGATCTGTGAGGAGCTCTGCAGAGCTGGGAAGCAGGTGCCATCACAACCAGACTGTGTTGCAGCAAGAAAAACACTTAGCAGAGAGACCTGACATAATATTATACCTGGCTTGTCACAGCACCTGGTGGATTTTCCTCTGTTTTGTCAAGATACAGAACTCCAAAACCCTATGAAAATCAGCACATATTGTGTGGACACAGTGCTACAAAAGGCAAACCTCTCAGCACTATTTCAGGTCAGCTTAAACACCCATCAAAGAGCTGCTTCTCATTGCAGACACAGAGGACTGATGCTTGACCATAAAAGATGTTTTTTTCCACCCTGTGCTGTTTCCTGCCTCTGCCTTCACATCTGTGGTCTTATCTGGAACAGTGCACTTGCACCATACTGTGATAAAAGGTTAACATAATAAGTAACTGGCAAACCCACATTCCTGGCAACATCTGATGAGTGAGTCATTCTTGCTATAGGAGCCATTTCCTTTAAAGTGGAAAGAAAAAGAATAAAGAAATAAGGAACCAGGCACTGAACTTCCCATAAATAATGTTTCCTCCTCATTTTCTTTCGCCAGTTGACTTGCACTCCTTGCTTTCTCCCTTTGCCGCCTATGTTCCCAGCTCCTGGTTCTGGTAATTTGTCAATGAACTGCAAAAGGAACAGTGTGAGTCACACCAAGCCCAGACAAACAGCAGCCTATGGGGAACCTTCTCCCACTCCGGAGGGGAAGATTTTATTCCCTGGCTTTAAAAACTCAGTGCAATTAGAAGGGGAAAGGGGAAAAAAGCTGTTCCAAACATGATGTCAGTGTTTCCACTACTTCATAGGGAAACCATGTACTGCTCTTATTTTAAAGATGACATATTAGTGCTTATTTTCCTGTCAGTTGTGTGTGAGGAAATGGGAGGCAAAAAGGATAAGAATTTGCTGGCTTTTTTTACCTATGAAAATATCAACAGCCTGCATCATCTGAGAAGTGGGAAACAGCTGGAATATATCTGGAGAGAATAGAGCAGCCCAGCAAGTTCCGTAATAGAAAGCTCCCTGCACTGAAGAAATCCCGAGTTGGCTCAAACTCCACAGTTGTCAGGAATCCCTTCCAACTTCCTAAAGTGTGATGTCAAATGAGTCTGTATTCAGAGGTTAGTCGAGGGTTAAAAAGAAGAAAATTACCTAGGTGCAGAATGACTACCAGTACAGGCTATTCAACATTAAAAAATACAGATATTTTCCATGCCCCCAAGTATGATAAAAACAACTGTCAAAAGTGTGATTAAGATATAGGGCACATACCTACACTGATCAAATCTGAACACCTTGTTTCTCAGTCACCAAGTATAATTTAAGGCACTGGTCCTGCCCTATAATTAAAAGAGCTTGCTTACATTTGCTCCCCATTATCTGTGTTATGAGGTACTAGAATATTTAGCACAGATCTATGCATGAAAATGCATAACAGAATACAAGCTGTCCTATAACAGAAGTTTGTAGAGCAGGATGATGGTAAATAATACAAGCCCAGGTGCACCAAAGCACTGCAGCATCTTCAGTCCCCCCAGGCTGCTAATGCTATGGGAGACCACAAAAGTCAAGGCTGATGGAACAAGAGGATCCAACAGGTCCACAAACATTCCAACACAAAATTTTGGGCTTGAGTCTGAGGTTACTGATTATTTGCCCTTTTATTTCCAGGGGCATCAGTCTGTTTGCCAAGAGCAATTGGTATGCCAAATCTGAAATTTATTCTGAGTTCCAGCTTTGTAAGTGTCCAAATGCCACCCCTTGTCACCACTGCCTTAAACCACATGCTGCTCTTTCCGCCACTTCTCTCATCCTGTGCATCCAGAGCAGCTCCCCATCATGTCACACTTTTACATGTGCTACTGTATTTTACAGCATCTGCTTTGTGACTGGCAGTTTGGCTACATCCAAGGGGAAGCAGTTAGATCCATGGATAATCCCCTCTGTGCTGTTTCTGTGGTGTGCATATGCGATGCACAAAGTGTAATATTGCAAATATACACTAGTTACATTACTGCCCAGGCAAAAGCAGAAGTGCCTGTAAGTAGTGCCACCTTTGTGAACATTTTCCTTCCCTTTTTTGTAAACAGAGTGTAATGCTTAAATTCCTATCCCCATCTCTTCCCTCTCATCACGCAAAGTTCAGCAAGAAATGTGGTTTTGTTTACAGAGGTAAGGAATTAAATCCATGTCTCAGCTTGACCCTGTCTGCCCCATTCCATTAAATACCATTCCTTAGACATTAGAAACAAAGAATGGAGGGATAAAGTCCCTCTCAAACACACACATGAAAGAGCAACTTGTGTTTAGCATTTTTGCACTTATAGATTGCTTTTCCTCATTTTGATAGTGACTTTGCTTCTTTCCATACAAACAATACTCAGTAATCCTCTCTTTCTTTTCAAAATGGCTTCTGAAATCAGAGAAGATGTCCTGCCTCCCAGGGCAGCAGCTGTGTTGTCTTGCCCACTCCAGGAGGAGTATCTGCAATGTATGATTTTCACTTTATTATGTGTCCTGGTTTCAGCTGGGATAGAATTAACTGTCTTCCTAGTAGCTGATACAATACTATGTTTTTAAGTTCAGTATGAGAAGAATGTTGGTAACACACTGATGTTTTCAGTTGTTGCTAAGTAATGTTTAGTCTAAAGTCAAGGATTTTTCAGCTTCTCATGCCCAGCCAGCAAGAAGGCTGGAGGGGCACAAGAAGCTGGGAGGGGACACAGCCAGGGCAGCTGACCCAAAGTGGCCAACAGGGTATTCCATACCATGTGATGTTGCATCTAGTATATAAACTGGGGAGAGTGGGGGTGGGGGGATCACTGCTCGGAGACTAACTGGGCGTTGATCGGCAGGTGGTGAGCAATTGCATTGTGCATCACTTTTATATTCCAATCGTTTTATTATTACAGTTGTCATTTTATTAGTGTTACCATTATCATTATTAGTTTCTTCCTTTCTGTTCTATTAAACTTTTCTTATCTCAACCCATGAGTTTTACTTCTTTCCCCGATTTTCTCCCCCATCCCACTGGGTGGGGGGGAAATCAGTGAGTGGTTGTGTGGTGCTTAATTGCTGGCTGGGGTTAAACCACGACATATGCTATAACTTATGAAGTCATCGAAGACTGTCGGAGAATGAGACACAAGTCCTTGCAATGTAATACTGCCTCCGCAGCCATCCCAGTGGACACTATGCTACAGGAAAAGACTTGGGAAGAGGGGAAAAACGCCTTTCCCATCAGCAGCTGGATTCAGACACTACCTGTGATTCAGCTTTCTCTTGTGGTTATAGTGAAGTAACCCTGGCTAAGATAGTGCACAGGGGACTTTAAGCCATTTGCTCAGAAAATTTAATCACGAACAATAAGATCCATTGTCCTCTCCTTGCTTTATATTAAGGAAAATCAAAACCAGCTTATAGCAGAGGTTAAAGAATAGGCATCTTGCTCATGCACATAGCTATTGTCATCTGTCAAAAAAATGTAACAGCCATGTGTAAAATGGAAGAATAACTCTGGCAAATATTTGCAGTTCTAGACTTGTAGTGAAGGGAAGGATCTGTTTGTGGGATATAGGTTACTTCTACCATGCTGAGATACCATGCCACTTAGGCTTCCCAGGCTAAACCTGTGTCTAGGAAGAGAGCCAAGCTCAGCAGTTTCAAACTCTTTGAATGGAAAATTGTATCTTACAGGAGACAAAGCTTGACTAGTTGATTGCCTCTACTCTTCATTTACTATCAACAGACATCCCAGGGCAACTACTGTAGTGCCAGTCATATTAAGTTTTCCATACTCATACTGTTTAGCATATCATGAAGAGAAAACAAATATGTTCTAATATATCTGCCAGAAAGGCTGCTGAAAGTAGAAGACTGAGCAGAAAAAACAGGAGTACTTGCTGACATTTGAACAGTGGAGTTTGGGTATGGGGCAAGGGAGCTGTTCCAGACCACGGGGAGTACAGTGAAAGTAGTAAAAAAGAGGATGATGAAGAAACAGGAAAGGAAGAAGAGTATCTTAGACCTAGGAGAGAAAGAAAAAAGGAGGCACAGGGTGGATAATGGAAATACTCATGAATTCCAAACACCAAAACCTCTTGTGTTTTCCCCCTTCCAACAAATTAGCCAGAAATCATGTATTTCATTCACCTTTTTGTGTTTACTGCCACTCACAATTTATCTTCCAAACTATGGCTTTTACTACAGCTACAAAGAGTCATAAAATGGAACACTACAGGACATCTAGTGATTTTATTCTGTCCCATTTCTTATCCAGGATAAATTAGATGTTTTTTTCCTATTATTTTACTTCCAGAAGACCTGCAGTTTGAAAGAACAACTTACAGAATATAGGAACTGGTATAGCACAGAAGACAGGCATTAAAATTCTGCAGGGTCTAAATGCTTAAGCATGTGCTCAGTTCAAATTCTCTGATCGTAGTGTGGGAACTATTTTATTCCCAATTCCTAAGGAACATAATTCAGATTTTTTTTCTCCAGGAAATCTATTTTCTGTCACACACACACACACACACACATATACATAAGTTTGCTTGTGACTGTTGCCTCTGATCCTCCATCCTTCCAGTCCTCTGTGTTACATCCACCATGTTCTTGGGAGCACTCCAAGTCTCTGTGGCCCATTAAAAGCTGAAGTCTGCAAACTGATATGTGGGAAGCTGTTCATGTGTAAGGGCAAACATGCTTACTAGGAAAACTCTTGTTGAACCATTAATGCCAGACCAGTTCCATGCAGAAGTGTGTAATTAGTCTGGATAACTAATACTGGAAGCTATTTCCCTAGCAGTTTGGGAGGTTTTGAAAGCCATAACAAAGTTATAAAGCATGAAAAGACAAAGATGAAATGCTGTTTCAAATTATCATATTCACTCTCCTTGAGGTTGCATACAAGAGAATGGGAACCCATTAAGAAACAAGAACCAGCTGAGTTTAAATAAAACTCAAGTAATGTGAATTTTCACTTAACAGTGGTGATTACACAATTGTTGTTCTGTTATATAAGTAGGCAGACTGCATTGCCTGGAAATAATCAAGTTAAAATCTTGAATGTCCAGAGCTGTAAACATTCTCTCCATTGGGAGTCCAAAGATCTTTTTGAAAGAAGCATGGATCTCATTACACTAAAAATATCTAAAGTGATTAGATTTTATTAAGGGTAACATCTTTGCCAAATATCCTTTATAAACCTTATTTTGTTTTTAATGATAAACAAAAGCCAAAAATACCAACTGGTAAACATTATTGCTTTCAGAAAGAAGGGCACTATGGTGAAAGCCTTTTTTTCCTGAATTAGGATAATTTAATTTTTGCAAGGATTTGCTGTTTTAAATTGTTAGAGACTTTCAATTATTTTATCCTTTTCCCTACAAAATGAACAAAACACATTCTATCCAGCTTCATCTGACTCGTGTAAAAAGTAGCATGAAAAAAAGCAGATAAAGTTCAGTAGTCATAAGAAAACCTAGTGTTTTCATCTCTTTTGTTACAGTCCAGAAAGTAGCTCCAAGAAGAAAATGGCTGCTGAACATGAAATGCAGCCTTTACATAGTGTGACCTCAGTGCATTTACATTCAAATGAATCTGGGGAGAGCTTAGATGCATAAAAGTGCAACAGACATCAAAAGAAGTAGTATTTTGATTTCCCAGATGAAACATGATTCTGACCCTGCATATAGCTGATATTCAAATAAATGAAATAGTCTCCCTGTAACAGCTGACCTTAATTCAATAGCTTTTTCTTCAGCACAATCCAAAAATCCTTAAGTGGTCCTACTAATCCTCATGGTAAGGAAGCACTTAATCTTTAACACCACTTTAGTGTACCAAAGCAGTATAACATCCCTGCTGCATGCAGATCTGAAGCAGAGAGGTGATGTCTTACTTGGGCTTGAGTTTCCTTAACGTTACTCCTACATGCTAGACCACCTCACAACCTTTTTTGACCAGCTGGAGTCTGAAATAAGCTACCTATGTCTCTGTGAAAAGAAGAAATAATGCAGACTGCAGACACTCTTGTAGGATGGTCCCAGCAGGCTCAGCAGCTATGGTCTGCAAAACTGAGCTTCAGCTCAGGTATTATAATGAAATCATTATTGATACCGGCTCAGAAAGTAATGAGTTAATGCTCACCAGGTTTTCCTTACCTCTGATTAAAATCAACAGCAACTGGATACCTAAATAGCTTTTAGAGGTTACACAGACAGCCTAAAAATCAAAGAAGCCTGTGGGACAGCAAGAAATCATACAGCAGCATTCCCATTCCTCAATATTCTCTCTTCTCTAAACTGAGTAAAGTCAAAATTAAAATCCAATGTGTACCTGCCCTTCCATGGAACTTTGTCCAGAGTTTGTTAAACTCTTGCTGATCTGGTCAGTGATCCCAGGTTTGCTGCTGAAAGCAGAATCCAGGCTTTTGAGATTCAGGATGAATGATTTGCACAGTTCCCCTAAATATACCTGTAAATAGAGCTTTCAAAAATCTGCAATAAGACTCATATAAGGAGTAAAGCCCAGACTGACATAAATCTCAGAAAATGTGTTTGATTCAGATGAGCCTAAAACATTGAGCCAAATCTGTTTAATCTGGAAATTATGCTGGAAATCTCATAAAGTCAGGGTTTCTTGAAAGATTTGTAGTACTTCTTATTTTTATGTGGTCAGAAATTACTATAAGAAAAATGTCTTTTCATGCTATTTCAGTATTTCAGCTTTATGTCTGGACCAAAATCAAAGCTGCTTTAATTTTATTTTCAATAAGATCTAACCAGCCTATAAAAAGTGGGCTGCAATTAGATTTAGTTTGATATGTCAAGATTTTTTCCATAATCCTGAATACAATACTCATATGCTTTTTGACTTTTTTTCTTATTAATCAACCATGTTTCCATTTTACCAGCAAAATTTTTATCTGGTATGGCCAAGGTAGACCCCTCTTGTCAGGATAATATCCAGAAACAAATTTTGGACTCTCAACTTAGCAGGATACTCCTGCTTACGTGTTTCCTCCCACAGTTAACCATGTCATTTAGCCATCTCTGAGGAGCCACCCTGGGGCTGCCTGCACCGCACACAGCTCAAGAGCAGCAGAGCAGTCACTCTTCCCACAGAGGGAACCTCTTGTTCAGCAGCATGAGTGCATTGTGACTTTGAAGTAAATACTCTCAAATGCAATTCTCTGGTGCCCATTGACTTCAGCAGGCCTTTTATCCGCCCCAGATGCCTGCTAATGAAAAGGGTTTGCTGCTGCTTCTGCTAAGTCCAAAACATGAGTGGCAGCAGAGACTCTTGCCAATTGCAGATCTAACTCTAGGAAAGTTGCATTTTCCAACCCCACCAAAAGAAATGCTTGGCACATTATTCATGCATGTGGTCCCTTACCATATGAGGAGGCAGGCTTAGAAAGGGAAAAGCCAACATTAATATTTGCATAAACCAACTCAGGCCAGAATCAGAACAAGTGAGAGAGTATGTCCTTGAATCTTACAGCAGAGACTAAGCAATGAGGGAGCACTATTTAGCCAGCAGTCGAGGGGCTCCCAAGGATAACTGCTCATGAGCCTTAATGGATATTTTGAACCCCAAGTTCAGTGACCCTGGTGCACAGACTATACAGTAACAATGATACAAGGATGCTTCAGCCATACCAGGTTTCTGGCTGTATGCAATACCAAACAATTAGGTGCTAGTAATACTACAGCATCATAAATATGTCTGATTCTAGTCTTTTACTACCAGGTGCCCCTCTGTGGCCTGCTCCCCACCCATATGTCCTCTATACCATGGCAGTGGGGTGAAGGAGCAAATGGAAACAGACCATTCTCCCCTGTTCCTTCCTCAAGGACATGTCTCCCTCTCTGGAGCAGAGCTTCCCTGCATACAGGCTCACAAGAAGGTAACAGATATGGTGGTATAGAAAGGCTTCTCCTACAACGTAGTGCAATAAGATATAGAATAATCCTCCCTGCTCTCACTGCCACTCCATGAATATAGATTGCATTCAGATTCTCCTCAATTTCTTTCTCTGAAAATGCAAAGTGTTGTTGTGGTTTCAGGTCAGCTCAGCCGGTAACAAAGCACCACGAAGCCGCTCACTCACCCCCCACCCCCTCGCCTGGCCACGTTGGGATGAGGAGAAAATACAAAGGCAGGCTCGTGGGTCGAGACAAGGACTGGGAGGGATCACTCCCCACTTATGGTCACGGGCAAAAGACAGGCTCAACTTGGGGAAAAAACAAAATCAATTCAATTGACTACAAATCAAAACAAAAACAAAACACAAGGGTATTAGGAAGAGAAACCAAACATCAGAACACCTCCCCCCACCCCTCCCGCCTTCCCGGCTCAGCTCCATTCCCGGTGCTTTCTACTTCCTCCCCCCGGCGGTGCAGGGGAACAGGGGATGGGGGTTGAGTCAGCTCGCCACAC
>VYZV01012859.1:32730-47272 GCA_013401275.1 Pandion haliaetus | reverse complement strand
CCGAACTTCCCTGGCGCGGGTCCTTTCTGCGGGCTGCTCTCCAGTCTCGCACTGCTCCAGCGCGGCTTTTACCATGGAGTTACGGCCATCTTCGGGAGCCTCCGCTCCACCGTTCACCCCCATGGGCTGCAGGGCCATCAGCCTCCTCAGGCACCCCTCCTCCCCCTCCTTCTTCCATGACTCCTGTGTTGTCAGAGATGTTCCTCTCACGTTTCCCAACCCCCACACTGCTGGTTCCCCTTCTTAAATATGTTCTCCCAGAGGCGCTACCACCGTCACTCCCCGCCTAGAGGCGGGTCCGACATTTTGGCGCGCGGGTCCGACATTTTGGGGCGGTGACTTCTTCCAGCAACTTCTTAAAGGGGCCGCCTCTGCAGCCCCCCTCCCCTGCCACCAAGGAAAACCACGCCACACAAACCCATAACAAGTGTAGGCAAAACCAAAGGGATCTTCTGCCACGTAAAAATGTTTTGAAGTTTGGAATTTCTCCTTGTTAATAATATACCTTTGTTAACAAAGGCCCATATCAGAAACATGTTGCCTGCCTTAGCATGAGCAATCAAGTACTGAAAGGAATACTTTGGAGAAAAACTGAGAAAGTGCATATGCTTCTAAAAAAAAATCATCAAAAAGAAAACACTTTATCCAGAGAAGCTACAGGATATCCATAGGATATTCTGGGGATGACAAACAGGATTTGAAACTAGAAGTGATAGAGCAATTATCCCTCTGGCCTAGAGGAAAATAAACTACTCCAACTTGATTTAACAGAGGGAAAGGGCTCTAGAAATAAATCCATGGTAGTGAAAAATCTAGAATTTCCCAAGAGCCAAGATGCTGGCAGAGAACATCACAAAATCCTACCTTTGGTGCCAAAGGAATATTCCAGTTAATGAAACACACAGCTTGGAAAAAACTGTTAGATTTTGTAAAAGATGCCTCGAAAAAAATTTGTCTCTTCTAGCAATATGTCCAATTACAAAAAATCTCTAATGAGTGGGAGACCACTTTACTGTGGAAAGGCATTTACCCATCCCACAGGACTCCTGGAGATGAATCCAGAAAAGGGTGCAAACAAGTGACTCAGAACCAGGGGGGGGTTTGGTGTGGCAAAGCAAGAGCTAAAAGAATGTGGTAGGAGTGCTTCATGTTCCAGAAAAGATGGACTGGAACAGATCACAAACAGATGAGGAAAACATGGATAAAGTAAATGAGGAAGAAGAAACTTAAACTTTAGGAGATCTTAGGAGAGGGTTGAAAAACAGTTTCAGATGAAGAGGCAGGAGGGAGGGGTTTATTTGCATATTAATCCAATTCCTTAGCATAGCATGTCATTTTGAAATATAACATGGTGGCATAGTATTTGGAGTGGCATTCATGAGTAAAAATGTCAGGAAGGGAGAGAGCTAGGCAAAAAAAAAAGGCTGTTGGCATAAGAACTTAATCTTGATGAAATGAAGTTCAGCAGCCTTGCTCAAAGCTTTTATTAATAAATGGCCATAAGCTGAGTAGTAATATGCTAAGGTTGGAAATAAGGATTTTAACCATTATAGATAATATTTTGAAGCAACATCCTCACAGGAGAAGTAGGACTCAGTCTTGATTTGAAAATCCATCTTGATGCATTTATGAATGCCATTATGATATGGATGCCTGACAGAGCCAGAGACTAGACATGACTTTGAAATACCTTTCCAGCCCTTTCTCCTAGTTCCTCCAACAGCATCATATCAGTCAGTCGATGTCTATGTTAGCTTTAGCATAGGGCTGCACTGCATTCTTCTGAACTCTGCAGGCTGAAGCAATTTCACATCCACCAGCTAAATAAAAAGCAAAATCATTTTTACAGGAAATGCACCAGCCCTTCTTTCATGTTTGGACTGCAATATCTAAAGGCCTATCATCCAGCAGCCAGTGTGGCTTTGAAAATTTAAATAAAATAAACTTCAGCAGCACTTTGGAAAGGTTTCACTGAAAGGAAGGGCTGAGTTTCAGATGTTACACTGTTTCCACAGCTAGATTTCAATTGCCTCGTTCTGCAAAGGTCAGAAATGTTTAGTTTCACAGCCTTGCTCCTGCCCATCCCAGAAACTAGGATGATTTGTGAAATCTGGATCCATATACCTCTTTGGGCTCCAGCATTCCCCAGAAGGACTCTAGTGGAAGCTAAGTGCCTCATCAAGACCATGCACAAACAAACCTTGCTTTTCTAGAGTCTTTAGCATGATCAGGCAGAGAATTTGTTTTCTCTTAGTTGGGTAGATTCTAAATATTTGATATGTTTTTCTCCACTAACACTCTGCTCTCATCAAAGAGTTAATGAAGAGCACCACATTTCAGCTCCTAGCAGGGCCTTGTAGTTAATACATCATGACACAAACACTGGTCACTTATCATTTATTTACACTGTGGCTAAGTCAGTAGCCAGACTTTCTACTACAGCAACATGCAACAAATAAACTGCATCCGGGCTTTCTGAGATACATGGGAGCTGACAGGAAGCGGAGGTATAATAGCATCCTGCCAGCTGCTCACCAACCTTACTCTTGATGGATGAAAATGTCTCCTTTGCTGAACTGTTGCCTAAGGCAAGCAGAAACAACACACTCACTTGTCTCAACACAGATGTGGGGCATACCCAAAACAATCTTAAGGATTAGGATTCAGAAACAGTGTCCTCATCAGAGTGAGCATTAAACATTAAAGGAAAATGACTATTTGGGTTCATGCTATTTTTTGTATATTCCCAGTGCTCCACAACTGGGCTTGCTCTCTCTAGTCTTGCTCATGCTGAAGAATACAAAATTTTCTTATTTGCTTTAAAGAACTTAGGTATGACAATAAATCAGTAAGTCTCTGACTTTGTGAACATGAACAAATGAGTAACTTCACTACAGCAAGCAGCTCCTGTGGCAGAGAGCTGCCAGATGACTGTTTCAAATACATTGGTAAGCCTCAGCTCAGAAGGATTGAAAAGCAAAAGATACAAAACAGTGTTTTGCATAAAATCATCAACCAGCCATGACCATAATCCTTTTTTATGACCCAGAACACTTAACAGCTCTGCTTACACTACACATGCAGTTTGGTCTGAGCCCATTCTCAGAGTTTGCCCATCAGACAGCTCAGTCCTAAAACCCACCAGCCTCAGATATTTACAGCCTGAGCACTACTGCAGCTCAGGGTAGGCCATTTCCCCTTCCATGCATTTCAGGTGGATCAGACATAGATGGGGCTGAATCTGCTGTAGCCTGGTGCACAGCACTCCTGAAGTCTGTTCTTCCTAAGTCTGTCATTGGCGGTTTTAGCCAACACTACTGTCAGGCCAATAGCCAGTTACACATTGAGGAAGGAAAAGGAGTTCTCTTTCCTTTTCATTTGGTCCTGGAAGGCTTCAGATCATCCCAAGCCAACCGATATTTTGGTGGAACTTTGTCAGTACCTCATCCTGCAAGATCAAAACCTCAGTCATTGGAGCTGCATGTACAATCAAGATCCCCTTAAGGCCTGAGGTTAGATTTGCTGCATGAAGATGACCAGCATGTGATAAGATGAAGCTCTAGTTTGTGTCTCTTCAGTAAAACCCTGGTTTTTATTCACCAGCATGAAAAAACACACAGGACTTGTTTAGATTCTAATGCTGTTCTAAGCATGAAGAGAACTGGAAAGAAAATACTCACATGCTTCCCTTTGGGATATAAGACCATGATCTATTTCAGACCAAAAAAAAAGCAATTCAATTTTCACCAAAAACTGAAGGAAACACAAAACACTGCCTTTGCAAAAAAATGGGATGTGATATGTCAATATTTTAAAGGGCCTTTTGCTGTTAGAAATGTTTTTATTTTAGTAAATTCTTCTGTTTAAGAGTGGGATGCTGGAAAGGAAATGCACATAAGGATGTTCTTCATAATATCCCACTGATTTTAAAGGATCAGATTTTCTCCCCTACAGATTTGGTACTGGCTTTAATTAAACTCATTTCAATGTTGGACTCTTCTGTTCTTAAAACTCTCCAATGACAGCAATTCCACACATCCCTAGGCAATTCAGTGCCTTGGTCTCCTTAGAACATCTTTTATAACATATTCCCTAAAATTTCCTTTCCTATGATTTAAGTCTTTCACTACTATTCTTACTCATACTGCACATGGAGAACAGTTTAATCTTTTGCAACTAACTTTTATGTATTTAAGGAACATTATGTCTCTTTCAGTTCTCTTAACATTTAATAAACCCCATTCTTTCAGTCATACACCAAAGGTCATGGTTGTTTTTAAAGCTTTGATCATTCTTGGTTTTCTCCTCCAGGGTTCCTCCAATTGCTCTTCAGCTTTCCTCAAGTGCATTGCCATTCGTGAAGTCCTGCCCTCCCGGAAGCAAGGAGTCCAGGATATAGGAGATCTGAAGACAGGGAGCAATGAGACAAATAAAACCTCAGAACAAAACTATAATATCAGGAGGATGTTTGCTTACAGTACTTCGTATTCTAGTACAACTTCAAAAACTCAGGATTTTGAAGTAAAAGCTCAGGGTGCTTATCTTATCTGAATATGTTTGCACAGTCTTAGCATTGAGTCAAAGCTTCTTTAACCAGAGTCCAGGTCTGTGAGTTTAAGTTCTTTGAAGTCAACAGTAGATGAGGCCTGGCTAAGTCAATCTTTTACTTTTGGAAGCAAGTCTGTCCCATTATCGCTTCCCCTCCACTTTTGCTGGTTTAACAATGCAATTAGTCTTTCCTGATTTCTCTTCCCTTAAAGAAGTAGATGATGAAAGCAGGCATCACAGATTTTCTTTTCTATAATGGAGGAGGGCAAGAAACGATGCACAACATAGCATCAGGATTTATAAACAAGTTGGATGAGAGTGAGTGACAAAGAGTTGAGATCCAAATAGAAAGGAACATGGAACAAGCATAGGGCAAGTGATGTGACCATCTATTTTTTTACTCACTTTTATGAGATTTAGGCAATCCAGAAAAGCTATAAGGTCAAAACCCACTATATAAATCTATAGTCAATATCACCAGATTTCAGAGAAGCAGCAAAATGCTAAGGGACTCCACTTTGACCACAGAATGGTTTTCCACTCAGTACTTCCTATTTGTTCCTCTTCTGAAAATAAACCATTCTTCCTGCAAGGAGGCAGATGAAAATTAGACAATGGAAAATGAAACCTTGTTTAAGGGTGAGGAAATTGTGGGCATTATTACACAGCAGAGTCTTACCCACTTACATGAGAAAGATTGGTCAAATGAATGACATTACCACATGGCTACCACCCTGCTCCACAGGCATGTTGGAGAGCAAGCCCTGTTACATTTAAACATCTTGTCAATCATGCTGAGCTTACACCATGAAAGAGAAGGAAGAGGGGACAGAAGAACATGCTTTTCTTCTCCTAAAGCCATTCAGAGGCATCATTCACAGGCTTAGATCTGATTTTGTTTGGTTTTTAACATGACTATGACTGTTAAGTGAAGTGTATGTTTGCATAGCCACACCTGGATGAATATTATTTACAGAGGAGGATTAATGTAAAGAGTTATGCATGCTCTGCTGATCTAGTCACTCACGTTAACTAACCAAGCAGCCTAAACACATCCATCTCCACCAGTTTGAGTTGTCTCAGCTCCCTGTGCACCACGCCTTATTTCTAAGTTTCCATTCACTGTTTCCAAAACGTTGATACATTGACTAAAATGGCAAGAACTGTTTTCAGTTCTGAGTCAAACTTGCCTTCAAANCCTGCACCCTGACCACAGAAGTCCTTTCCAAGCTTTTTTCCTAAGTATGCTTAATGCCAGTTTTACCGGGCTCCTGTTCATAACCTTAAGCCAGGGCTAGGTCACTCAAGTGCTATGCTTTTTCTCCCTGTACCTCTGTTTGCTTAAGCTGCTGAACAAAAAGGCATGCCTAGTTTAGCAACAGACTTTCTTTTTTTTCCCCTTCAGCTTTTCAAAGTGACATGTTGCATTTCAGCTTTTTCTGAGCTAGCTGAAAGATAGGTCAGGGAAAGGGTCATGGTTTGCTAGCCCTTGTGCCTAAGCTTGGCAGGCAGTAGTTCTGTGTAGCACATTCCCCAACTTCCCCATATACCAGGGATTTACATTTTGTATTAGAGACAGTCAACATACAATTGTATGGTGCATGGAAAAAATAAATTAATTTGCATGTGGGTTATCTAATTAGATCTTACAGAGACTTGTACACCGATATGGTAATGTTTCATATCCATTTGCACTTTCTTTTGCATAGGAAAAAGTAAATGGGTATGAGGCAACAGAAAATGAAGACAATTATGTGTTATTTCTATGCTTATTTATAACATATACCTTAGAAAAATTGTCAATAACGAGATGCTGAATAGTCACAGTAATAAAGAGGACTGGCTATGATAAAATAGAAAACATGGAAATATGAGGGGATTCATCAGTTCCTAATGAGATGCCATTTACATGAAAAGGAAAAGAGCAGTGATTCTCACTAGAAAGTAACAGCTCTCACCTCCTCCTTTCTTCTACAGTATCATTGCCACTTATTATACTCTGCTGTGCATCATAGATACAGAGGGAGCTTCATTAAACTGTGTGTTGTTGAAACTCGGGCAAAGGAAAAACATGTCTTTGCACAGTGGTTTGTTCCAAGCACAATCATACTGCAAGACACATATGAAAACTCCCCCTGCACTCCATCCAGGGGAGCCTGCTCTGCTTTTTCCTCCTCCCAGGGAAAACAGCAGTTCTATTCCCACAGAGGTTAATCCAAGACCAGCCCAGCCTTGAGGCAGCACCCAAGCAAGGCACAACCTGCACGCCAGCAATCCCAGGGGAACCCCTGCAGGAATCCCCCACTCTGTGGGCCAGCAACAGCAAGGCAAAGCACGTCTGTACATGGACAAAACACCAAATAAGGGGCTCCATAGCGTTCTATACTGCTAGCTCTGTACAAAAAAGGCTGCCCATCATCCTGCCCACCCATCCTCTTGCAGCAGCTCCCAATGCAGCCGCCACACATCCTGATACATGTGGGACCCCCATATGAGGATTCTGCCCACTCCTAGGGGTGCTCACGGCAAGGGGAATGAGGCAACACCAGGGGAGCTTGGCATTTGAATCTTGATCCAGCTTATGTATTTTGGTTAAACTAAAGTTACGCTTTTCATGTATGGATAATAAAGTGCTGTGTACCAGGGAGCAGGAGGCCAGGGAAAGCCCTAGGGATAATGATTTACCCAAGTTACCCTCACTGCTCGGAGTAGTTGGAAAAGGGATTTTGGAAGAAGGAGAAAAGATGCCCTTCAGATGTATCTTCTGGGGAAGAAAGACACTTGGATTAATGTTTTAAGTCATGGAGTCAAATGGAGCCTGTGATATGAATGCTGAGGTGGAAGCTCTAAAGACAGCAAGCCTTGTGAAGGCACCCTAGTGGACTTTCTCCCATACTACTCCTGTATTTTGCTTTTCATCTTCCAGAATACAAGAATGTGAAGATTCTCTTTATTTCCCTCAGAAGCCTGCTGTATATCAGATCTTTAACACATGCACAGTCATTTGAATGTGTCCCTGAAATATAAAATTTATAGTACATATGCAGGCCATCTGTGCACACATGCACGTTTTTGACAGAGGAAACACATGCAGAGATAAAATAGCCTTAGGTAAGAGCATCTGTAGCTCACACTGGCCCTGAAATCACTTCAGCTGTGAAAAAGCTGCTAGAGCTCCTAGGACAGCACATCTCACAGGCAAGAAATGCACCTCCAGAAATTACAGACTTAATCAGCGCTTACATTTCCTTGGGGAACTTCCAAGCATTTGGTTCTGGGCCTTCTGTGCAGCCAACAGGATCTGGCATGAGTTGTCTGCACGTAGGTCTAGGTTATTGCTCAGGTTTTTGTTTTTCTCAGGCTGCCCTGGCTGGTTGATGCTCTTTCTCTACAAAGTGCAGCACCCTTGAAAATGTTCTACTTTAGGACAACTCTCCAGTTTTAAATAAAACTTTACTTATGATTTATACAGAATGCTATTAAACCCAAACTGACACCTTTCAGATAAATACAAGCCAAAAAACTATTGCTATAAACATGTTGTGGGCTTTCTGCTTGCTAGTCTCTTGAGCCAAGATGCTTTATTTGCACACTGGGATTCTTAAACCCAGATGTACACTAAAGGTGCACATCCAACAGTCTTCAAAGAATGAACAGTGGATCCCTGTGGTATCAAAAGTGATCCTTAAAGAGGGGTTTATCTTTATTTGTACACTTGGAAAGGGCAAATTAAACCACTGTGCTCCAACCAATTACTTCTTAGTGCTGGATAAACTATGGCAGAAATCTTTTTAATTCACTCCAGTTATCCAAGTGCCCTCTCTACCCAATAAAGAGATCACAGAATCATAGAATGGTTTGGGTTGGAAGGGACGTTAAAGATCATCTAGTTCCAACACCCCTGCCATGGGCAGGGACACCTTCCACTAGACCAGGTTGCTCAAAGATAATCCTATCTTGTGTGCCAAATATTTGCAGTTCACAGCTTAAGCATTTGTAGAGAACATATTTTGGGCTGAGGTGAGATGCACAGCTTGTGCAAGATACACAGCTATTGTAAAACAAATGAACATGCAAAGGCATGTGTGAGCAAACCTAGAACAAATTTCAACAATATCTCACCAAGTTTTGCAAAAATATCCATAACGTATTTGGGAGAATTAAAAAAATTGTGGAGATGCAATAGTTTTTTAATGATTGTGCTTATCTTGGTTTCTCTACCTTCCTGTGTGCTATATGTGACTTTATAAGGGGAATTAATGAGCTAAAACCTTATTTTGAGCTGAAAGAGAATACAGGCATTTAGACCTCCTGAAATACAGTAGGACAACCCATTTACCAGCTTCTCCTCCTGATCTTCCCCAATGAGTACCAAGACAACCATGTAGACAGATGAACAGGGACAGATGAGTTGGAGTCAGATGAGACAGGACCTAGGAAGTATTTATAGGCTTTATCTTTTAAACTCCAATAACTATTCAAAAGGGTATTCTGTAGAATCCAATGCCAGAGATGATCTGGGGTCAGGCTTTAAGTCACAGGAGTCGGGCAGTTCAGTTTGCATAAAAGCCTTGCCAAGACCTGGCTGAAAGTGCAAATAACATAAAAGTGGGGTGCCCCAAATCTAAAAAAAAAAAAAGTCTGTAACATTTTCTTTTCTTAGATGTTTTACCTTTGTTCTTAGTGTTCTGAGTAGAACACAAATGAAAATTCTGCAAAGCATTGCTAGTCTACAGTTACAGAACAGTGAATTTCATAGATGGTCAACAGAGGCAGCTTTGTAATAAAAACCTAATACTACCCCTGTTCCCTTAAGCTACCCCTAGAATACACAGGAGAGCTACATCCACAGAAAAAGGTGCAGAAAGATTTCAGTCCTAAACATTATATTTACTGTGAATTGGTCTTGTTTAGTTCCTGCCCACAGTTGGTTTTGCTCACTTATTTTGAGGAATTTGTAGGAAACTCCCTTCAACCATTTTTCAGTTAGAAGAAACACAATTATTGCCACATACTTCCTCCACACAAATACCTCGTAAACAGCTGGAACTTTTAAGCACAATCTTGGCCAGGCAATAGTCAGGGTGTTTGGAGATTTTAGACATGGCTACAAGTGAGTCAGTGTTGCTTTGCCCAAGCATTAAAAAATAATTAATCATAAGACTGCCTTAAGTCACTAGATTATTTTTTTCTTTTAGCTTCTGTAATTTTAGGATTCATATGTTCAAGATTTTCTCTGCAGCTATAATGGCTAAAATCAGGAAAGAAAAAAGATGTTAATGTTCAAATACCATACTCCAACAGTTGGGGCTGTAAGCAAAACTCAAATATTCACCGCGTGACAAAACGTCAGAGCTGGGAACTTAGATTAATTCAGTTGGTAGAAGAAAAAACAACTTAAATGATGAACATTAGAATGGTGTTCACACCACATGTCCAGAAGTTTGCTTATTTACTGGTTTAGTAATAACCCATCACACCCATTCTGCCACACAGTCCATACTTAAAAGCTATGAAGGACAGAGAGAAGAGTTACAGGAAATCCTTCTGCGAGAAAAACAGTGCGGGGTTTATATCTGGCTAGGACAAGGATACTTGGCAATACCATAAAGGGTCCCCCAACTAGCAAGGGAAAAAATGCAGTAATAATTATGTTGACACAGTTGCAGCGTGGAGAGGCTTCCAGTACAAATGACATTTTCATAATCGTTCAGATAAATGCTTTTTCAGATAACAAGAGCACTTTTTTCTTGCTATCTTTTGCCAGCCATAAATCCAATAAGGTTTTTTTACTGTCTTCCATTCTGATTAGTGACTTAGGAGGAAAATGCTTTGAGATGGTTCAAATTTTCCATTTGCAGTGGTTGAGCTGGAATAAGGATTTGCTCTTTGAAGTTGGTTAAATGAGTGGACCAATAGTAAAAAAGAAAAGGATTTTCATGGGATGCTGAAGCTCTTTGCCAATGCACCTTGAATTTAACAGGTAGTTTTGTCCAGAGTAGTTAAGGAAAATCCTTTGGAAAGATCAAAATTCTGTCATGTGATGTTTTTATCTTGATTTGCTTTGCTTTGTTTTCTAAATTACATTTTCGATGTCTTCTGGTTGGCAAATGAATATATATTGACTCAAAGGAATGCTTTAAGTCAATTTTTTTTTTTCACTCATAGATTAGATAACTAAAAGAAACAAAAAGAATCAAGTCCAAGAGAACAGTTGTAGTGAATTTTCTTTAGCTGATGGGAAGAAAACACAAAAGATTGTTTATTTTTCTTATCTTTCTCTCCCTTTGAGCTTCAACACTCTGCCCAGGGCCCAGACCCATTTAAGCTCTGTCCTGGACCCTCACATCTCCTAGAGCTATGTTATAGGTATGTATGCCTCCAGCCCTTCCTCTGGCCTTACCTCTTCAATGGACTTTGAACATAAGGAGGTAGGCTGGTCATCTCCTGGCAGGACTCTTTGTATGCACGTCTGTAGTTTCTCTCCAGTCCTGTCTTTGGCTCTGTTTCTTAGATGGACTTTGTGCCTATGCTGTAGCTTTGTTTCCACATCTGTTTCTGGCCCCGTTTCCTTTTGCTCCTGTGTTCTGTGGCATAACTGACCCTTGTCGCTGACTGACAAAGTGAAGGAAATGTGCTTTGTAGATGTATTCAGGGTCTTCTTGTCTAAGGGGATCTGTTTAGTCTTTCAATATTTTGAAGCTATATAAGCTTTACAGTGTCCATCATGGTGATATAATGGTGCATTTAATGTGGCTACTGCTCATGCAAAACAACTCTTAAGGCATTTTATTTTTCCTCTTTGGAGACTTGAGGAAGCTGTTTTTATATGCTGCTCCTTTCTGCCTGTATTCTTCTTTTTGATTGTTTCCACATTACATGAGACAGCAGGTAGGAATATGCAGCCAGATAATAGTAATTTATTACTGATCTGTCAGAGTTGTTCAAAAGTCTTTCCAGCTAGTGCTATAAATTGAGCATTTCTGTCCTTTCCTTGCCTTTAGTGATCTGAGAATACTATTGAAGGAAGGCAATGCCATGTCTAAATTTCTTACAAACATTTAAGGAACATGTACTGAAAGATGATGTATGGAGAAGTATTTTTGTCTTACCAGGATTGGATTAATCAGTCATGTCTAGGTGATAATTATTATTAGTGTAAGTTTTTGCATTCTGTCTTCCCCAAAGCAAGTCTCCTTATCTCCTTTGTTTATGTTAAAACTCTTTGTTATCTTCTTTCTTCCTAATTTGGGAATATATAGCAGAAATTTTGCTCCTCCTTATTTTTGCTTTCTGTGCCTGCTACTTCCTATGTTTGTCTTGGATAAAATTAGTTGGGAGCATCAATTAGGTCTTAACATTTCTAGAATTGTGATCCTGATAAATTCTCATTCTGATACTTTCCCAGGTATATCAGGGTATTGTTTATAACCAAACTAGGATGGCAAGAGTGTGTGTGTTAGAAGTTGTAAGCTAATGTTATGTATATTTGTTCTAGGCTTGGAGAGAGGTAATCCTGTGCTACCTTTAATTTAGGGGTCAGTCATAACTCAGCTTATGCCTTTACCTCCTTTGGAGCCTGTACCAATCTACTGCTAGTTTGGTTAAAGGTTTGAGTGCATCTGTCACAGTAGTAATGCAGGATAAAGGGATGTATGTGTGCTGTACACTAAGGTGTAGTTTGAGGAATTTGTCATTCCACCCTTCAAAAGAAACCCTCTCCTCCCACAAAGAAAGGAGGTGGTTACAAATAGATGCTAGTTTTCACTAGGAGCAAAATGCATATTACTTATGGTAGAAACTTAGAACTTTCAGTCCTGCCTCTTTGACTCCCTTTATCAAAATGATGTGAAGGTGCATCTGGAGTTAGAGTCTTGTACCAAGACTACATGTGCTGTGCTATGTGCATGAAGGTATTTATGCCTTTCTCACAACCTGTATAGGTGCAGAGTGTAAATCACCAAGTTCTAGTTATTATTAATTAGTTGATAGTTTTGACGGAACTCATTGTGCTGAATCATGTTTCATCAGGTAGGTGGTTCTACTGCTGTTGGTATGTGTAAAATTAAATACAATTGCGCGCTAGTGCATCTGAAATTGACTCAGTAGTATCTTGTCCTCTAAAGCCATAGCACTATTATTAATAAACAAAAAAAGAAACTATCAGTGAACTTTTTTTAAAGAACATCTTTCCACAGCCTGTCTGACTATCCTTCTACTGACCTTAAACTCAGTGGATTAATCTAGCAGGTAAAGTGACCACTTTCCTTAGGCATGAATTTGCAACTTGTTTCAAAGTAAAATAGTCCATTAGCTTTCAGCTGCACCATTTTGAGGGTAGGCGCAACACCCTGTTTTTGTGTCAAAAGTCTCCTTGTAACTATTTAATTGCATTTCACCCTTTGGGGTATTCTGAAGAGATGGCAGAAATCACAGTAGGCTGTCTGCTTTCTCTTGATATTCCATCATCAAAGATGTTCAGGTTAGCAGTCTTGTGCTTGTTCTCAGAAGTTATCACCTAAGGTCACCTTCTGAATTATGACTTCTCAAGAAAGCATTATGCTGTTGGCAGTGTTCCCAACTATAGCAGGAGCAGAGTGAATGCTTGCAACTTTGGATTCCATATGTTTACAGTTCCCTGTTGGATAAAATTAATTCTGTATTGGACATCACTTAAAGGTATACATGCAATAAAATAAGATACAATGCTCATTCTCATAGAGTTTAATTGAATTTGAGGTAATCCAACACCAAAGTTGAGCAGTTAACTTCCAGAAGTCACTCCACTGCATGTAGAACATCAACTTCACTGGAAGCCAGTAGGATAGGCCCTTAAGTGTTGCAGGCAAAACTCTTTCAAGAGTCTGCAGAGCAAGCATCTGTGAGCCATGTGTTCCTTTCCATCCCTTCCTAGGTACTATTTTACAAGGCAGCTGAATGTAAAGCAGCTGGTTTTTAATTTCAAATTCTTGGTGTCCTGAACCCTGGACTGCGTGGGTCCTATGGTGATATATGTATCACAATGTGTAGTCAACACTGAACTTCAGAGAGGAAAATCAAGTGCTGTGTACTGTCTGCCTGGGTTCATTTTTCAAGAGTCTTTTTATCTGACAGAAGTAGGGGGGTTGTCTGTTTTGCTGTAGCCTCAGTGGGGAAACAGCCTGAGGATTTGCTTTCCCCAAAGCATGAATATCTCCTTTCTGGTCTATTAGACCTAAACCTTCAGTACCACAGCAGTTGCCAATCAGTCTTTCACATTCATGTTGTGATGACTCTTTAGCTCTGAGTGATGTTCACTGCTGTGAAGATTACTGCTGTAAGTGTTAAGCACTGAAAACAGTAATGGAAATATTTCAGGGAGGATTTCAGGATCCTCATACAACTTTTACAACACTATAAAGGAAGGATAAAGTAGATGCAAAATGTTCTGCCTTGTAGCATTCTGCGTAAGTGTTAAATGATAGCATGTATGCAAGGTGACAGACTACAGCATCTGTGCTGTAAATGAACTGAAATTAAATGTTCTCTTGCATTATTACAGGTACTCAGACTGCAGAGAGTAAAATTAATATTCCTGGATGTGTACTGTTCTGTAAATAGACATAACCAAAACAGAAACTGTTCTATTATCTTGGGCATTGAATATTAATAGAGCACAGGCACTTGGAAATCTGTCTCAAAAAGAGACAACTGGCTTTGGATATTCCTTTTATATCTCATGCTGTACCTTGCACCCAAGAAAGAGAGCAACTGGACTGGGACTACTTAAAAAAAAAAATACAAACAAACCACAACAAAAAGACAAAATTTATATTAGTGATTGTTATGGGTTTGTGTGGCGTGGTTTTCCTTGGTGGCAGGGGAGGGGGGCTGCAGAGGAGGCCCCTTTAAGAAGCTGCTGGAACAATTCGCCGCCCCAAAATGTCGGACGCGCCAAAATGTCGGACCCACCTCTAGGAGGGGAGTGACGGTGGTAGCGCCTCTGGGAGAACAT
>VYZV01012859.1:10892-24723 GCA_013401275.1 Pandion haliaetus | reverse complement strand
TGAGGGGAAAGTGGGAATAGCCATAACAGCATGAAAGGATGTCCAGAGATCTGTGTTTCTCACCCTCCTGAATCTAGTCAAGGATGTTGATAGTAGTGTGTAAATGGGACTGGCTGACAACTGGTAACATTCTCAGCATGTGACCCACGTCCTTCAGTTTCCAAAGGACTTGGCCACTAATCACTAAGTCAAACATGAGTAGGACACCTGTAACTATATTATAATTACTTATGAACTGATTAAAATATTCCTGTGTGTCTCAAGCTTCTGAAAAATCATCCCTGGATTCTTCAGAGCTAGTTTTTTTAGGAATGAGATCACCTGTCACTACAGAAATATTTCAGCAGCAGCACCTGAATATGAGGACAACTGGCATAACTCAGGTGGTCATTGCCAGATCTGGGGCAGAAAGTTTGGTTACATCCCTCCTGTTGCAATCTGGAGCTACTCACTAGGAAGTGATGCAATGCAAATGTCTGATGGGTTAAAGAGAGCCAAGCCAGTACATCAGCTTGGGATCTGGCCCTCGGATACTCTGATTAGTTGTGTCAAAGGAGCATATTTCCATGGAAGCTGATCTTAGGAAAACTTAAAATGATGCAAACTATTACAGAAAAACAGGCGTGGGTCCAAAACGATGCTCTGAGTTTGAGCTGTTTGCCATTATAAGCATTAAAGAGCTTGATTCTGATGTGAGGTATACATGTGTAGTCAGCTTCTCTACCTCCCATGTGGATCAAGATGTACTCATTACTTCATATTTATGAAGTACCTTGTGTGGAAGCTTCTATATCACCAGTTCTCAGTCAATCATATGAAGAATGAAGAGCTTGATTTCTAACTCTCAGGTAGGAATCTTCTATGCGTGGCATGTACTCAACAGGTCCAGCTGGGTTGGAGGAGAACACCAACTGGGAGGAACAAGGATTCAGTCCAGTACCCAGGTAGCAATCCGTACCTTGCCTAGTCAGATTAAATTTCTTGCCTGTGTTCCCCAGCTATCCAATTGGTAACTTTCATGTGTATTTGTTACTTGGTGAAACAACTGTGGAAAAAACTTTCAGATTCCTGAATTCCATCATATTCCTTGATTGTCAACATGGGGATCCTTGACCAGCAAAGACACACAGGTGTGTGTTTTGGTGAGATCCATACATGGGTGCTTAAGCTTGGGCGTGGTTTTAATTGCAAGTACTGATACTCCAGGAAATGCTTGGCAGTATGTTTGAAGTACATATTTGAGCTGAAAACAAGGAAAAGGGGAGTAAATTAATGTAAGTTGAAGCTAAAAAGGTACTTGTTTTTCCTTCTCTGACTTGAGAACTGTATAGTTCTAGAGTAATCTGCCTTTGAAGTCTGTGGCAAAAATAAGCACAGTGAGTTTACTGGAAAACTTTAATGCCAAGGAAAACAATGATCCTTTTTCATGGACTAGTGATGAGCAGACTGTCTAGGTTGCTGCTGAACCGTCTGAAAAGACAGGATTGGCACTATAGAATCAGTTTATTGGTTACTTGACAGTGTATGTCACTGCTGGTGTGATCCAAATGCCCCAGGCTAATTCACACTTTCTAGATGCATCCTTAATAATTCAGTGTGTGTGTGTCTTCAAGCAAAATGAACTACTCTTATAAAATGTCTAGTCAAAACTAACAGATACAGCTCAAAGGTCTTAGCTATCACATACATAGAGTAAATTTCATGGCTATTACAGTGAGTAGCTAGCTGAAGTCCTTTCTGACAGACCTTACTAAAGTATGTCTGGTGTTGAGAAAGGCATATGTGGTTCCTGATCAGTAGTGTATGATAGGGAGAAGAGATGCACTAAAATGAGCAAGGCTTCTTTTAAGTCTTTAGTATATTTTCTTGGTGATAAATTAATTTTGAGAAAGGGGAAAAAAGAGGAAATTTTCTTCTGCTTATGGCATTTGCACTAGCTATGAGAAGTATGCTAGTTCTTAGAGGAGCTATCCTGCTCTTCCCTGGGCTGTATCACCTTTTTGGAATAGGGGGTGCTGTGCAAAGAATCTCTGCATTATCTTCCAGTTTTCCTTACTGCCCTTNTGGTTTATTTGGCTTAGGGAGGGTAACTTATTCCTGTAATGATGTCATTCAGAAAAATGATCCTTAGAGGTCAAAGAACCTGGCATGTCTCAATATGGACACACTTAAAAGGTGCATTTTCTGTGCCAAACTGATGTGGTTAGTGATGCCTGGGCAGGGAAGCCATGGGGAACCATGCTCTGAGCAAGTGGAACATTTCTAGGCTGTGAAAGGAACAGCACCTGATCTGAAGAACCACATCTCTTGTTCCCAGTGAAGGCTGTGGAAGGCAGTAACAGCTGCCTCTTATCTCACGGTCAAACATTTTGAAGCATTTGAGGCAAAGTGTTTATGCTAGTGGACAGTTTGTTTAGTCAATGGATCTTTTTTGTTTTCTTTTTTCAAAAGAACTGAAAATGAGTGACGTGTATGTGCCTTAGTATAAATAAGAAATTCATGACTCCTCATGTCAGTTAGAATTAGTAATGCTTCATACTGCTCTGAGCGATTTAAGGAAATACTGATGCATGTGCACCAACAGAATGTAAACCTCAAAGGGAAAACCCAGCTGCTTAATCTTACTTAGTTTTAGATAGAAAACCTCAAGAAAAGAGGACTGTCTTTAAAGTGTGCAACTTTTGGTATTAAGGGTAATAATCTCCTAGGACAGGTAGACTAGCATGCAAGTGTACACTGTATTGAGAAGCTGTAGGAGTGAGATGAAAAATAAATCTGTGGAAATCAAAATGTTTACAAAGATTATTCCACTTCTAAACAGCCTGTTTCCAGAACAGAAGTCACAACAATCCAGCACCAGTGTGAGACTGGGAGATCCGATTGCTGGATGAGGCATGGGGTGGAGAAACCAGGCTGTGCAAGCTGGCTTACAATGTAACAAACAGCATCAAACTTGAAGGATACCTGGAGGTGAAAACAGTTTGAATTTGGGAGAGTATTGGGGGGAAATACTACACGGGCTTGCTTTTTTCTTACTTTTCTTAGGGCCTCATGGCCTCACTTGTAAGCATGGTGGAGTTTTTCAGCTAACCTCTCACTTCTTGCCCAGAGGTCTTTTTTATGTGACCCTTCTACCTCTGCTTCTTCAGCTGGCTTGATAATATTTCATCAGCTCCAGCAGTACCTAATCAGTCATCTCTTGCAGCCACTTCCCTTGAAAAATGCTTCTCTGCTGAATGCACTCAGGTGTTGAATCCAGGAAGCCTTCACCAAATTCAGTCTTTTTGCTGACTCACAGCTTTCCTCAAAGAAGTTGTTGCTTCCAGTTACTTTGGGCTGACTGAGGATCTTTCAAACAAAGCAAGTTTCTGGAAAACTCTGTAAGACATTGTGCCAGGACAGTAAAGAAGTTATCCAAAAGGCCAACACCCAGGTTAGTCTGAAAGACTGAACTGACAGATAGCCCTAGGTCTTTGCTGGTATCTCTTATATCAGTTCTTTAAGTGCCTGGGGCATTCTGTAATACACTGCATTGCTTCCAAACTGTTCCTGGGCACCTTTGACATTCCTGGTCTGCTTGCACCTAGCTTGGGGTATATAAAAAGTTGATAGCAGGCTTTTCTTACTCCTGCCCAGCCCCTTCAATTAATTTGCTTTTTAAATCCAGAGTCTTCAAATGGGGTACTGGCAAAAAAATCCTTGAATGTCTTCATAGCGTGTTGCATTCCAGTGAACAGCTTACAACTTGGTATTATTTTCTCTCTAGTTAGATGAACCTGTGGTCTGAAGCACTGTGGCAATGTATGCATTCCTCCTTTGGCAAGTTACTTTGACAGGGACTAATAAAAGTATTTAAGGCTCCTGTTACTTTGATAAACTTCGGAGGATTTTTGTATCTAGTTGCACTTTTGCAGTTTAAGATGATGATTCAGACAACAGGTAACTTTTCTGGAGAAAGCATTATCTTCTTGCAAGCTGATATAGTGATAACCTGATCTCGGGTAGTGCTTCTAGGTTCTGCGCTCATTTTTTTCCCATGGTTTTCGTGCAAAACCCTGAAGTTTTGGATGTCATGGAAGATGTCCCTATCTCCTAATTATGAGAATTGTATTTCATTTCTAATAAAATAGATTTATTTTGGAGGAGGATAGACTTTCAGAGCAGAAGGCATAAGGGGTAAAGCAATTTAAGAAGGGAGGGGGGAAACAGTGAAAGCAGGGGTTTTAAAATCAGCTCCAAAATATTTTTTTTTTTTTTTTNTTTTTTTTTTTTTTTTTTTTGGTGGGGGTTCCAAGAACTGGTATAACTTAGAAAAAGTAATGATTTTTTGCTGAAGTTCCTGCAAGTTAGGTATTGAAAAACTTCATCGAGTTCTATTTCAACTGAAGTTTGGAGGTGAACAGAACTCAGGGTATCGAACTATTAAATGAATCTTTCATAATCCTTAGGAGGGGATATGACAGCTTTTTCTTTGGCATCTTCTAAACATTTAACTCTTTCAGATTTGAGATTATTTCTTGTTATAACAATTTTTTTTTTTTCCCTTTTGGAAATTCCTTCAAAATGTAAATGAAGCATGCTTAATCTGGGGGTCAAATGTTATTTTGGATTAAAGCAGTTTTAGTCAGTCAAAATGTTTTTGGTTTGCCAGACCACTTATTACTTGTAGTTCTTTGGAAATTCTAAAATTATATCCTTAAATATACAAGCTAATTTCAATGTGTAAACTCTGCAGTCAATGCTGCAGTTTATGCTCTGATATTTAATACCTGAGATCTACTATTTTTTTTCTCTCTAGAAATAAGGCTTGGGCAATAGTCTTCCTCGCCCAGTGTTGCTAAGATGAACAGGTAACATGAAAACTTATTTCCAAATTTTCCTGCTGGATGAGGTAAGTAGGCTGTTGCTACAGTTTGAAAGCAGGATTGGTAGGAAAGATCTTTGGGCTGAAGGATGATTTCAGCCCTGCTCAGATGGTTCATGTATGATTTTGTGTTTGTCTGTGTTACTCAATGATGCCTTCCAATCCTGTTCATTCACTAAAGCAAGCTCTAGTATTGAAATATCTACAAGAACAAGGAAAAATAGGCAGAATTTTGTTCTCGGAGCAGTCCTCTGGGGCTTGCAGATGTCCTGTTAGTTCCTAGCTGTACTGAAATCAGTAGAAACTATTTCTCTGGATCCAGTGGAAGGAGAGTATTTGGTCTGTTTTGCATGAACTGCAGGGACTGTTTGTGGCAGGTGCTATTGAGATGGTTAATATAGGTATATATCTTTAATGAAGTGCTTTGTGGATTTTGAAGAATAAAGGAACTAAGGATAGGAATGAATAGGGTGAAGGTCAGGCTTTTACCTTTTGTAGAGTTATCTTAGAACAAATTATATGCTTAAATGGGTTATTCCCAGTATGTTGGGCTATGCTGTCTGGTAGAACATAGACATAAGAATTCCCGAAGGCTGTTGCTTCTATTGGGCGGCTGTTGCTATCTCAGCTGTACAAGGGGACTGATACTTAGGAGTAAGGAAATCTAGATCAAAACGGTAAATGAGTGTCTACCCTAATAGCAACTACCGTTTTTCCTTGAAACCACGAAGCACAAGGTGGCGTTGCAGCCAGGTTTGTAAGCAGAATGTGCTCGGAGAAGGGCAGCAGTGCAGGACGGCTGTACAGTGGAGTCCGTGGCCGATGGGCAGGGAGGAAGCAGACAGATGTTTGCACATGTATTTTGAGTGATGTACGCCTGAGGACGAATAGTTTGTTATAGGTCAACGTGACTAACACAGCTGCAGAGACAGCAAATCTTTCACTTTTTATAAACTTGGTTTCATTTGTGCTCTGCCCGTTGAGCTGAAACAGAGCCCACTGCTTCACTGTGGTGCTGGGGGCAGGGGTGAATGCAAAGCAGGAGCCTGCCTTAGTTACAGGTCTGAAATAGTTGATAGTGTTAGATGTACCATTGATTCACTTCAGCAAACGGCCCAAAAGTCTATCAGGGGAAAGAGCCTGTCTCATCAGGCACTCTTTCCTTTTGTTTTCAGTTTGGTCTCAAAACATTTGTCTTTGTGTTTTTATTTTGGGTTTGGCTTTTTTTTTTTTTTTTTTTTAAACTGGACTTCACAGAGTATTTGTGTTGCACAGAGCATTTCCAGACTCCAGCTCCACTAAGTGTTGTCTGTGTTGAAATCATGCCTCTTGCTCCTTTTTCCTACTCCTGTTACTAAAAAGCAATAAATATTAAGACCAGCTTAAGAAACTTTTCTTAAAAAGAAAATCTTCCTTGTTAAAAGCTTTCTTAGAATGGCTGAAACTCTTCTCTGGGTCCTAAATTTAATTTAGTTGTTGGTGCGTTTTAGGTCACTTCTATGCTGTAAACTAAAACTGACCACTGAAGAATAAGCAGCGAGATAAAATCTAGGAATGTCTGTGTTCCATTACATGGCTAGTCCCTAATGCCTTCAGATAAACCAGAACAAATATTTTAATATTTGTCATTTTATGATGAGTGTTAGAAACTCTTCTGCAGAGCCTGGGTAGTTAGAGGCATATTGCTCATCATCAGTGCATATCTTGCCTTTGTAGCGGTGATGTGTGCTTATGCTCTTATGTTTAGGAGTTCAGTTCAGTAGCTTGGGCAGGGATGGCTGGCAGTGCTTAGGTAGAAGCAGAGAAAAATATACAACAGTAGAAAAAGTAGTGAAAATGTTGAAGTCCAGTTCCTTGTAATACCCTGGTCATCTTATGTCCCAGGGCTCTTCTGAGTACAAAAAAGTTGATTGTTTTTCAGTGACTAATGACTGTCGCCTGCCTGTTCATAGTGCATTAATCAAACTATGCAAAGCTCTTGAGTAGTCCAGCTCTGTTGGAGCATTGACTGCTGGAGACTTGAGCTGCCCTCTTGCATTGGGATGTATGCTGAGGTGACTCTTCAGGCCACAGGAGCTGATGTGTGCTGTGGAGCTATGGTTATTGCACACCTCTGAGGCAAATGCTCCTGTGTGGTGATATCAGTCAGGGCTTTGCTGTAGATTTTGTAATGAGCAGCTGTGAAGTCAAGCAGCCTGTCCAAGTCTGTCATGATTGTTACTGCATGTTAGGGCACCTTTTTAATCTTTGTTCCTCATGGATACAGTTCTCTGCTTCAGATTTCTAGTCTCTTCTAAAAATTTTTTGAGAGCTTTTATCATCTTTTGAGATTCTATTTGATTGGTCCCCTGTGTGAGTGCAAATGCTATTCCTCCCCTTTGCAATGGTACCATTCTTTCACAAGCAATACTAATATGAGACCAATAAACTGCTTGCAGTTTAAGTCTTTCTGCTGTGCTTTATATATACTGGTATACTCTAGAAGTAAAATATGTTCAGAACAAGCTTTTTCCAGTTTCTTTTAAAAGCGAAATGTTTAGTTAATCTTTGATGGTTGAAATATGAACTTTAAACCTTTTCACAGAAAGTGAGATTTGAGCTTTGGTGAATCAAGTGCATCCACCGGTAGCACCCACCTCCTCTTTCCTTTGTTGGTGACTCTTGCTTACCTGTTCCAAGTACTTTAGATTTTCATGCCATCTCTTTTCCTGTGCTGTTAGGGGCATGTGAGCTCCTTGCGTGCTCTTGCAGAAAGAAGCCAAGTTGTATGAAGAAAAGACAGCATTTGACAATGCTAGAGGAGACAAAACAAAGAGGTGCTATTGATCAAAGAAGCCTTGCACAGTTTCAAGGACAAATACAAAGACAAATGCTGGTGTTGTTCCAAAATATAATAAAAAACCAAACAGCTCTACAGGAAGAGGTCTGTTCTTTTCACCACCTTCCCAAGTTGTTTAGGATCTATGAGTGCTGAAGGCAACAAACACTTTCTTTTTCCATAGAGATCCCAGGAGTCTTGCCTGACCACACTGCCTTGCTTCTTGAATGGTTTGTCTTTCTCTCCCTTCACTTTCAGAGCATCTTTAAAACAACTCTGCCTTGTTCAGTATGTTGAAGTTGGCTGTATAAATTGCAACTAAATAAAAAACATAGCTGATGATTTGAACAGATACAAGCTGTGGTGGGATTCCTGCCAGCATTATATCTGGTTTTGTCTTCATAAAAGTAGTCCTGGGAGATGGAGGCTTGCAACCAGTAAAAGTCTAACACAGGCATGTGCTTTTATGTAGGTTTTTTTTAGAAAACTTACTTTTCTAGTCAGCCAGCTTCATGAGTTATTTCAGGCCATGGCATGTTGCTTGCTTGTTGATCAGATGAAAAGCATGATAATGTCTTGAAAGAAAATGGCTTGTTTCTGCCCTTGCAGATTTTTTGTAATTGGATGCAAGTGACTAAAATTGTGCAGTGTACACCCTGGGCAATCCTTCTCGGTGTCTGTTTTACTGATGTGGTGGATGTGAGTGCCTACACTGGGAGCAAGACGTGCAGATTGCTCAGGATCTTGATATAGGAAAGGTGAGACTGTCAGTAGGAATAGTTGCTTGGTGCCTTATTGACAGGAGTTTTTACATTGTTCAGCACTGTTTAAGAAAATGAAGAGTGTGAAATATTTTGGGGATCTCCTATCAACAACTTTGAGCACATGACTGATTTTAGGCACCTGAGCAATCTTAAAGGATTCAATATGGTAACATGTTACCTTAGAGAAAGTGAGACTGTTGCGTGGGACTTAAATGACTTGAAGTTGAGTCATTATTTTATATGTATTTTCCATGGGATTGTGGGCATGCAGCTTATTCTCTGCCTCAGTTTTCTCCTGGTGAAACTGGTAAGAGCATTTAATAGTTGCAACACATTAAATACTGTAGTTTGTAAGCCCTACATTAACAGGTGATGTGTAAAGGATTAACACAAACAAAACTGTGGGTAATCCCTGTGTTGTTGGGCCAAATTTGGTTCAAGTCTAGTAGTAAGAAAGTGAAGCTGATATGTGACATGCAACTTGCTGAGGCAGAGTAATGGATGGATTAATTAACAGCCTTGGCAGAGAGATCATTGAAAATATTGTGGACACAAATCTGCAGTTCTCAGAGCTCTCACATGAAAAGGAAGGCAAGGCAGACAATCATATACTAGGAATTCAAGGTGGCAAGAATCTTTTTTTTAAAGCAAGGTAGGAGTAAAGTAAGGTGGGAGTGGGAAGGAAAAGGAAGTGCATTTACCAGCAGCCTATTTTAGCACTCTCTTGGAGAGGACTAGGTAATGAAGTTCCTTCTATATATGTATAGAATTTTTGGTTTTTTTTTTTCTCCTGTGTGCCCAATAAAAGCAGCCTCATCACCAACTCTCTTCCTGGTGACTTGTTACCCATGCTGCTCCTGAAGGCTAGAGTTTCTATACAGACAATTCAGAAACATCATAGTGCAATTAATCTGTTCCATTTAACAACTGTTTTCTGCTTTCCTTTACCTTACAAGGCAAATAGGCCTAAGCAGTATTGGGAATAAATGTTTTTATGGACAGATGGGCTCTAAAACTGCCATCTACCTAGGAGACTAAGGGCATGCTCAAATATCCAAAAAGGCTGATGTTAAAATTACATACACAGTAGACACAGGAGTTGTTTGTCAATGTCTGCTTTTATGTAATCCTTCATTTTCCCTGCAGTGGTCTTGCTGTTCCCAGGATAACAGATTGTTCTTGCCTCATAAAGATGATGAAAGGTATTTTGCCTATTCTGCCTGCCGGGTACATTAGGACTCACTGATTTCTCTGCCTGTGCCTGAGGCAGAGTTTGCTAGTTTGGTGTCTCATGATTAGTACTGCACTACTGTAGTTGCATGACTTTGGGATCAGAGCTGATTTGGCTGGCTTGGAACACAGGCATGGCTTGCAGGAAACTGGCTCACTGAGGATGAAGACAGAGCCATGCCGTTTGCCAACAGCTGCCAGGGATATGAGGGATATTATTTTAAATGATGCTGGAGGTCCCTTCTGTTAGCTGGATTTAAGTATTTATAGGAGTTAATGTACTGAGATAGAGCAAGATAAGTATTTGTCTTTATATCATATATCAGGTCAGCAACACGTAGGGAAGAGAGGAGATCTAGGTTCTCCCCTGTGTTCTACTCCTTCCCACCAGTGCTAAACTTGTTGGCCCTACTGTCTCCCAGCTAGATGTTTCTGCTCATCTGACCCTGACAGCAAAAAGGGCAAGGAGTTGTAGGATGGAGCCCAAGCTAATAAGCTTGGTAAGGTATGCTGCCTTGGGCTCTTCCTCTCTGAACTTCAAGTGCAAATTTGCTATGCCTTTCAGTCAGGGAGCTAAAGGCCCAGTGAAGGCATTTTCTCAACTGCATCATTGTTTGTCTTAAACCATTCCAAAGCCTCACTCTTGTTTTTGAAGGCTACCACCTGCCTGAAGTACTGCAATGTTGCACTTCTTGTGAAGCTGCAACAAGGTTTTATGGCAGTTCTATGTTACTTCCTCAGCTACTCCACTCTCCCAAATACTGGACCAGGTAATGCATGTGTCTGGTGCCAGCGCTCCTGGCTATAATTTATTTGTACTTCTACCTCCTCCCTTCTGCACTTCCTCCTTTTTAAGACCAGTAATATTTGGATGGTAATTCTAGCCTCAAGGCTTGTATAAATTCATTAAAGGGCTTGCCTTTTGAAGTGGAATTAGTACTTTGTTAAAGCTGTTTGTGTTCTGGGTCATGGACCATCTAATTGGAGGCCTGTGTACATCTGGGCTGTGCAAATTAAAGCTGCCTGCCCTGCAGCACAAAAACAGAGGCATCAGTTCAGTGCACAGAGCAGCTCCTCAGATCCAAGTTGCAGAATGACCTCTAGCTTCTGTCCTGGATGCTGATTGCCATCAGACAAACCTCCAGAGAAGGATGTGTCTGCTTGTACAGTAATTTCCTGTACCCCAGTATCCTCACTGTTAAACCTCCTTGAGCCTTTTTCTCTTAAGAGTTAAGTTTGATATGCTCTCTAGTTCCTTGCCAGAATCCTGTGTTATAATAAATCCCCCATCTAGACATGGAAACTGTGCATCTTCCAGTCCTGTAGATCTTTGCCAGTTCCTTCAAATGCTATATCCCAGGCTCCTGATTGCATTCAGTAGGGGCTATAGCATGGGATTTCTGCTTCTTATATGCATGCTTCTGCTTTCCAAGCCTAAGTTCCTTATTAATGCAAAAATATAGCTGAAATTGAAGTTGCTTGTCTGGAGCCTCTGGTTTCATGTTTTCCTGTTGAATCACAATCAGAAGTGAAGTGGGGACAACACAACTAGAAATCATGGAGTTGCTAAAGGTGCATCAGTTTGTTGTTTCCAATGTTGACATCTGCTCTCAATGTCTTTAAAATCTTCTAAAGAACCTCACTGTTAAGCTGAGCTCCTTGAAAGGGCTTGGCACCAAAGGACTAGGCTTCTCTAAATTGCTAAGCTTTTTATAGACCCACAAATAGCTAGACTTTCCAAAATTATTCTGGATGCTATAAAGTATGTACTGAATGATCAGAAAGAGGCTCTGGATGGTTTTCTGAAAATAAACTTGAGACAATCCTGTATGGACCACTTTGGTGTGCAGACATGACATACTCAATTATTAGGAATGGATCCTTGTTTATTGCCAGCACATATGATTTGCTTACTTCAGGTAAGAACTTGCTATAATGCAGCACAGTAAATAGGCAATAGGAGTAAAACTGGTTAGATTACACTCCAATCACTTATGCTAACCTGAGCTAAACAGATGCTTCAAATGAAAATTTACCTGAATTTTTAAAAGTCTGAACTTTGCAAAATAGTTTAGGGCAAGATCTTTCCACACAAGCTACATTTGAGATGCTCACCGGCTGTGGCAGTAGGCTTTTACATATGAGGTATACAGGAAAGAGTATTTAGCATTTTGGCACTGTTTGTATATTCCCTTGAAACAGTCTAATTAATCCATCATTTTAGGGGAATGATTTATAGATTTTATTCTTGTGGTAGTGTAGCTTACACAAGGCAGAAAACGTCTTACAATCCACAAAGGTCTTGAGGAAGTCCATCTGAGCTTTTGTCCATAGTAGCACAGTTCTTAGCATGACACTAGCAGCTGAGCTTTCACGTCTTGAAAATTCAAAAGCATCTGACTTACGTGAGAAATGCAGAATTTCTGGAGAGAATAGAGACCACTCAAGAGGAGGAAGATGTCTTTTAGGAATCTTGCTCAGATATGAAAGAAGTAAAGGAGCTGGGTGATTAGGCAAATCTGCTTTCCTGGCCCTTGATGCCTTGGTGAAGTGTTTGCGTTTTACAAATCACTTAACTTTTTTATGGCTTACTCCTGACCCAAACTGAAAATCCGTTGGGATCAAACTGTTCTTGATAAACATCTCAGGCTTTTAAGAAGTATTTCTGGGATTATTGCCCTTTAAATTTTAGGCAACCTGACTTCAGTGTACTGCCTTGTTTGGCTTCAGCTCTCAAAAACAGTAGAACAGATCGACGTTTTGAAGAAAAAATAGAATTGCCCACAGCTACTCCCACAACTTGGCATTAATCTATAAATGGTTCTTGTTGGCCTGGACTGCTTTTCTTTTTGTATGAAAAAAAATAATCCAGGTCTAGTTATCAACAGCAAAGTCCACTATTCAAAACAGAGAGCCATCTTAAGTCCCTATATGGTGTGAGTCTTGGCAGTAGCTTACTTTGATTAAATACAAATCAACCACGAGGTTTTTTTCCCCTTTCTCAGCATCTCTTTTGGCAGAGCCTCCATCTGTGGTTAATGTTGGAGAGCCTGGCTGCTGTTTCAAGCTGAAAAGAATGCCCACCATGGGATATGGTGAATAGCTCTATTCATAAGTCATCTTGCCCTCCCCCTTCCTTCCTCCAGCAATGCACTGGAAGTCTCCAGGATACTTGTGCAACCTTGGGTGTAACATACTGAGTGGCGTGGAGAAGAGCACGGTACAGTCCGTCCTGAGGGATGGAAGAAGCACGTAGCTGCTGCTCATGAAGAACATCAGAAAAGGAGTTCATACATCTCATTCTTTTTTCTTTCTTGACCGTAACCCTGGTAGTTGCCTTCTCAAAGTTCCAATTCTTTCCACTTATGCAGTCTCTTGGCTCAGTTTTCTACCCTAGAAGGCTTCTTGTATGTACAAGGGGAAATCACAACCCCTTCTTTGGAAACAGAGCCAATAATATGGGTAGCTGAAGGAAGTGCCTGCTGTGTGCTTCTTGTTACCTTGCTTGGCACAATAAGGACTGCTGATCCTGGACTTGGGAAAGGACTTCTCTAAGGATTTTTATATCGAAAAAGATTCTCTTTCATTTTACACTGTCATGAAACTTGAGTTGTGGAAATCTTGGCAAACTTGCAAGCTACTCTGTCTTGTTTATTTTACTAGCAGAGAAGAAAATGTGGGATGTAGGAGGGAAAGCAAACAGAAGGTAGGAGGGGAGAGGAGATACAGGAGTAGAAAAAAAAAATTTAAGAGGTAAAAATGGAAGCAAAACTTTCTGCAACTAACTTTTATAGAATTATGTAAGTAAATGTCAGTCCTGAAAAGAATGACTTTCATGGCTTTCATTTTCTGGCCAACTTTTTTACACTGGTGGAGCAGCATTGTTTGACCATGATGGAGGCCTTGTCCAGCCAGCTGCTTCTCTTTCCATTCATACTGTTCTCCTATGTCCTTGACCTGATCATAGAATCATAGAATAATTTAGGTTGGAAAAGACCTTTAAGATCATCGAATCCAACCATCAACCATGCTCACTAAACCATGTCCTGAAGTGCCTTGTCTACGTACTTTTTGAATAACACCAGGGATGGCGATTCAACCACTTCCCTGGGCAGCCTGTTCCAATGCCTAACAACCCTTTCAGAAAAGAAATTT
>VYZV01012858.1:1387-21180 GCA_013401275.1 Pandion haliaetus | reverse complement strand
AATACAGAAAATCTTGTTCTTTGCAAATAGTAAGAAAAATATTAATGAGTATTACTTGAACCATAGAACTGCCCAGTTTGGAAGGGATTTTGAAAGATCATCTGCTCCAACCTTTCATGGGAAAGGAAACCTAGATGAGATTATCTAGCACCCTGTCCAACCGCATCTTGAAAACCTCCAGCGATGGGGAATCTACCATGTCCCTGGGGCGGTTGTTCCACTGAATGATTGTTCCTACTGTAAAAATTTCTTCCTTACATCGAGATAAAACCTGTCCCGGTGCAAGTTGTACCAATTGCCCCTTATCTTGTCCATGTAGCTCCTTGTGAACAGACAGTCTCCATCCTCATTGTAGCCACTCTTTAAGTATTTTGCTTTTGCTCCTCAGTACACGGGTCCAACACACTACATTTCATTTATTTTCCAAGAATTTTGTACCACATGCATCTACGTGGAACAAGATAAGTGACAAAAAAGCCCATGAATACCTTAGTATTTTAATTTATTATTTCTTCTTTATTTTCAATTTAGTTAGAATAATTTCTTTTTTTCAATCATATCTCCACCTCTGTCAGTTAAAGTTAATCTTTTTTTTACCTTCAGAGACTGGAATATATACCGTTATAGAAATGAGGCCTTAACAATGCCTAAAATCATGACAGAGTTTTTGAAGGTTATATTATATTTGCAGTTTGGCCATCCATAAGAGACTGATTAAACCAGAGCTGTTTCCTGAACTGCTACCTCTAACTGACGTGCTTTTGGTTTGTATTGTTTTTTCTGATTAGCTATGAACTGCCCTGGTTCTCTTCAGTATTACCAAAGGCTCCATTGGCATATTTCTCATTCTTTCTGTAATGTCATTAATCAACACACTAATGAGGATGAATCTGAAAAACTATCCTTGAAAAACGTCATCACTAATCCTTATCTGGAGAACGCCTCTTTTAATATAAACCCTGTGCAGTCTCTCGTTTAGCCAGTTCTTCATCTCCTTTCTAGCTCTTTTTATTTCCATCAGGTACCCCTTAAGTCACTCTAGCAATTAAGTAAATTATCTATTTAAATCTAGGTAAATTAGAAACCCCATATCATATTTGTCTCAGACATTATTTTTGTTCTGATAAAAGCATATTTAAATAAATAGATGTCATTTACCTTTGATATAATCTTGCATATTTTATCACAATTTCTATTTGTTTCCCTGTGATTATTTTATCTCTTTTAGAATCTGTTAAAATATGCTTGAAAATTTGGCACGTAAATGAATGTATTTTTTCAGATTCCTGATTAAATGACCAAAGTCTTCATATGATAATCATCTACTTCAAATAAAATTAACAGTCTGAATTTTAAAATGAAAATTGTGTGCTCAAATTCGAGTATCACAGGTATTTTGCTTAATAAAGTCTTACTCTTAAAAATACTTTAATAATAAATATTATAGCCTATGGAATCAAATATATTTGCAAATATTTTACTTGCATTTTTCTACTACTTGACTTGTTTCTAATCACTGTTTTATAATTCTAAAATCAACTGGCTGGGAGGAACAGCAAAAAACTTTAACCTGTTTTTTGCTATCTTTACATTTGTAATATTCTATTTTATTTGTTAATAATTCTTTGCAAGTCTCTCCTAAACAGTAGTCACCAGTGAGATTCCCATGATATGTCCCCTGTTAAAGAAGCAGCAGGAAAAGAGCTAATAGGTTTCTTTTCACCTTATTGTGAAAAATTTGAAAGATTTTAAAAATTCTAATTGGATTATTTTTTCTTTTTTTTTTAATATTTTTTAAATTAGCAATATGAGTGGGGGGAAATGATAAATACATCCAATTAGTATATTTCAGTTTTCCACCATCTTCAAAATTGATAGCATTTAAAAAATAAACTTTTCTTTAAAAGTAGAGTTGTTTTGGTAATACTCTCTGTGAAAAATGACCAATTTGAGTCTTTATGTTCTTTTTAAAATTATATAAAATCAGATTAATAATGGTAATTTTTAAAACAATTTCATTAACTTTTTTGTGGGGGAAGCACGAAATCGGGGATACAAAAGCACCATTTAGGGGTCTTTAATCAGCTCATAAATGATGTGACTAATTGACCATGAGATGTTATGACCAATTCAGGTATGAATTGAAACTTATTTTCAAGTTCTTCAGCTGACTGTAATTATTGTAGCAGTAATATGTCATTGCAAGTTAAATTTTTCCCAAGTTACAGAGGCTGAGCTGAAGGGTTGCGGAAGGGCTTGCAGAAGTAGGAAAATATTTTTGTATATTGCTGCCTTTGTGTAAGAACTTATACTCAAATACTGATCAAAGTAAATTAAATGTTAAGTCATAAAGCATAATTACATATCCAGAAAGCTAATAATAAAGAGTAAAGTAAAACAGACTGTAATCCAAACACAAAGGCAAAGGATGCAAATGGAACAAGCAGGTTAAATGCGATGAATTGGCAGTGTTAGCAAAGATTTATAGCGACAGAACATCACTTAGCATAGCAGAAAAAAAAAATCTATTAGCAAATATAATCTCCCAGAGTCCCTGCCTTTTTGGTACATGTTAATTCTTCTATTAGCAAATCTCCAATGATTTTGCACTGAATATTCAAGGGAACTGAATCAATATTAGGGAATCATATTATTCCCTGCCAGAAAGGATTCATTACAGCTACTGAGAATTTATTTAAACATATGAAATAAAAAAATGCCAAGACACTGTATCAAGTGATACAGGATCCAAGTGCTCAGGACCTATGGAGTTCTCATGGTAACCACCACCCCTGAATCTAGGACATATGATGTCTAACCTGGAAGCAGTCTGCCTCATTGCTTGTGTCTGTCTTAATTTAGATTTTTGTTTCTTTCATTCAAATATTATGTTACGAAGTACAGCCAAGCTTTATGTGTACAATAAATCCAAGAGAGCAATATATTATATATTAGATCCTAATGAAGAACCACCTTAGTCAGCTTCTGTGCGTGGCACAGTACCGTGCTCTATTTCTGGTCTGGAAAGCTTTAAACCCTTAACTACTATAAAATTATATCCCTACCTCTTAAAATGAGTACAACTAAATCACTTTGCTGGATAGAGTATGAGTGACTGATTTGTCCTTGTGCACAGATAAGATGAGCATAAATTTACTTTTAAATTAAGTTTATTTTTGTATTTAGAGAAAAGAAAAAAAATATAAAAAATTCAATATACATCCACAGACTATCCATATTTTAGAAAATCTGGCAGAAAATCCTTTCTCTTTTTGCGTGTCTCTGTGACTAGATTGTGCCTCACTGCAATTAAAACATACCTAACTAACAGCACCTAGAGGTAATTTGATTTTTACTTGGCAAAAATGACTGGACAACATTTAGATTGCAGGGTGATGTCTAGAATTATTCATACACACAGCAATATGTGTCTCACCATTGATGATTTCTAGCCAAAATAAGCATTAATTACATTCTGAGAATGCTTATCATACAGCTACTGGGATTCTCCACTAACAAGTGATACACAGTGTCTACTGCTTCAAAAATGCTCTTTAGTCTGAGTTGGAGAAGGGGTCTGCTCCCTGAGTGTTAGCATTTGAGGTCCAAACTAATAACCACAACCGACTTACAAATATGATTTCCTAATACCATTTCGGTCACAGTTACAGAGGGAATATAATTTTAGCTAGAATTCAAATATTTGAATCTGGAACACAAACTGGCTTATAGTTGGCACAAATCTGTAAGCATTTAATCTTCCTAAGGGACCAGAAATTATACTAGCTTTTCACACGGTATCCAACACTGCCAGACTGCAGTTACTGCTGAAAGACTCAGCACAGCACCTGAGCCCCTTGAAACCCAAGGGTGATGCTGCATCAGTGCTTTGCCATTCCCCAGGCGGGCTTTCGCCCACTCCCCAGTGCTTCCAACATGTTTTCACTCCTCCCGTTTCCTATTCCACACCTAAAAGAGAATGCTTTCTTTAGCACTTAATGACTAGGGAAAGGGGCAGGTGAGAAGTAGAGAGCACAACTGATAATTTTTATAGCTCTAATAAAGCTAAATATGTCCATCTGCTAATTCAGTTATTAAAAAATGTTCCCTCTATAACCTTGTTCAGAAAAGCACTTAAACATTCAATATGTCTCTCTGAAATCTGTGGTGTTATTCACACTTTAACGCTAAGTGCTTTGTTGGACAAGGGTCTTCATACAGATAATAAATTCACCTATTCCCTATTCCCATCCAGCAGCTCAGGAACCTTCCTTTTGGAACAACTAAGAAAATTTTTTAGAAAGCCTTTTTACTACAACAACAAAAAATTATTTTGACTTACAAATAGGATAGACAATTTCTGCCTTCAGTGAAAAGGCTAAGCATTTCATCAGAAAATTGAAAATCAAAACACAAATACTGTTATCTTCTGGCTCTAGGTGCCTGTTTTCTGTACATTAGAACAAAGAAAAATGTTTTTATTTTTTATATTCAGCCAAAATTTACATTTCATGGGAAGGAGGGAACAAAGCTATGTGACAAAGACCTACTTCAATCAATTAGAAATTGTAGATAGTAGTTTTGCACTTTGAGAAGGATTTTTCATTGAGATAGTTTTATTATGTCAAGTCTTAACTCCTGTAAGAGGCATTGTATTGCTACCGTGGTGCATGTGTTTGAGAGTCTGCATGTGCTTTCTGCTTTTCTTTCTTGGTGGGAAAGAGGAAGCTCCTGAGCTGTGACAGCTCAACTAATTACAGTCATCCTGCAGTCACACACAGAGAAACAGTGCACTGGGCAGCGTCAGGAACAACATCCCTCTCCAGCAACTGGGGTACTAAAACTGGAGTATTAATGTGGAATTACAGAGGTAGAGGATTACCGATCGGTAAGATACTCTGATATTGAAGTCATTTTTCACACCTCTAGTATACTGAATGCATTACATTCATTCATCTGTGGCAGACCTTAACAGTCAACCTGCATTTCTGGGCTCACAGGGCTTTTAAAAACACTTGCCACCTGAACATGTGCACTATTACAAGTTTCATTGAAAGCATATTTAAGACATGCCAAATTGGGTTCTTGGTCACCAAAATTTAATGGTCCATTGCATATTTATCTTGGCAGCCAGCTAATCAAATGCAATGAAAAGTGACACAGCAATGCCTAGTTGGTGAACAAGCGCGTGTGTTGTTAGCATTAGTAAAGATCTTACAATACTGACTACTGTGAGACTTAGCCAGTGATGAGAAATAAAAAAAATCAGCTCTCCTTACTGGTGTGGAGTTTTATCTGCATACATAGGTGGTTTAATAACTTTACTTCTCTGTATTTCTCAGGTGTAACAAAACTGTAATGAGTTGGTGATCTTCTAGGTGTCCTTTATGGAAATATTTAGTATTTCTGCAAATACAGATTAATCTCCTAGCGGGTACATTCTTTGCACTGAGTTCAGTGTACTTTAGTAGTAGTACTACTGTACTGTAGTACAGTGTACCACAGTATGTAGTTCTACATACTGCCTTAGTGCAAGATAACAAAACAGAAATATTTCCCCAAGCCAGAAACCATAAAATCATAAACAAAATTCAGTATATTTCATGCTCATAGCTATTAAGAAACTAGTCTGCAACTGATAGTAGTCTTCTATCACTGGGTCCATGTTAAAAATCTCCCTGGAGCAACCTTTCCATCAATAAAACCCCTTTGACCTGATATTCAAAGAGTGCTGTGGGAACAAACCTCGGTACTGTATGCTTTCCAGAGTCATAGTTATGAAAATATAATGCACATGCAGTTTCATGTATGTTTTTGTAGGCAACTATACTCTAACTGTAGGACGGATTTCAAGCACTTCATTTCAAGGCAAATCAAAGCATAGAGGAATAATTTCCTGCCTTTTTCACAGAGACACAAACTCTGAACAGAGTACAGCCACATTCTGCCTGGAAACTCTAACAGCTGCAGCAAACATATGGAGCTGCCACGGAAGAAAAGCTGTTCGGTTTGTGGAGCGAGATCCTAATCAAAGTGATTGATGCTGGATATGATGCAGAAATGCAGCAGACATCCCTTTTGAAGGAAGATACTTGAGAGAGAAATACAAAATGCTCTAACAAATGGGACAGGCTGAAACACCTGTAATACCTCTAGGATACATGTTAAAATCACTAATATTAGCAATGAATCATTTTTGCTAATACAAAATATAGAAGATATAAAGTAAAAATGAATCAGTGGTCCAATACTAACCACAACAGCTGGATTACAGTCATTCTATCTTCCTGCTGTGCATATCTGATTTTTTACACTATTAATTTATCCTATTATGGTAGTTGGAACTGTTACATTACTTACATATTGGAAAAAGGTGTGATACAGAAATTTATTTTTAATAGGATACCAAAGTAGGGTATAGTCAGTGAATCTTCTGTTAAAGGCCAGATGCTGGTAAACTTGCTTACACTGAGTAATACCATCAAAGAGAAACTATATTCAAGCCATTGGACCTTTGCCATTGCTGTTGAGGGAACCGTTCTTTTCTTTTTGAGTAATTCGAGCAGGATCTGAAGAGAGAAGGCAAGATTTCCTCCTAATGACTCAACTATACATAGGTATGATCAGTCATGCTACTTTTCATCTTTGTTAAATACGCAGGAGGATGAGCGACAGCAGTGGCAGTTTCACAAGTTCATTAGAGACTAAGAGAAAAGATGAGAAAGGTATTACTGACATATTATTTTCATGAAGAGTTGGTAAACTCAGGGTCCCTCTGTTCCACACATATGTAAACTGAAAATATTATTTTTGGGTAAAAATGGTATGTGCTTGTCTTCTAAAACAGTTCTGACTGCCTTTCATGCCTTTTTTTTTTTCCTACATCTTTTATTTATTATCATCTATAAGGAAAATGATAATTCGTTCTTATTAGATGTCCATTTAACTGGATAGGTGGCTACTTAAAACAATGAACTGCTAGACCTTAATCTAACTCTGAAGAAAATCCTATTGGTTCAAGTAAATGATTAAATAAAATCTCAAGTGCAACAGAAGTATTCTACTGCGTCTTCAGCTCTGAGGCCAACAGGTGGGTCTGGATCCAAGCAGACAATGTTCTGGGCATCCTCAGATCCTCAGAAAGTGCCACCTTGATGATACATCTGCTGCTCTGCTAGCAATATTAGGCTTTAGGTGAAGAAAAGACAATTAGGAACTACTATGAAACTGCATAAGCAAGGAATGTGTCTGTATGAATGCTAGGATGCCAAAAAAAAAGAAAATTAAAAGTATTGTATTTAATTAAGGTGAAAACTATCTGTTATATTCCAGGCAGGAAAAAAATAACATGGCTACCAGTAAAAGTTAATCAAGCATTATTAGAATTTCATGACAAGACTCCATATTGTGAAACACCAAAAATGTTCTGTTTCTCTGTTGCCATTATCTAACTTCTGATCCTTGCTTTTGCAATATGATATGGAAACGAGCTTCTAAAAAAAAAAAAATTCACAAAACTTTATTCATATGCATTAGATCATGCATATGCACTGAGCCATAAAATACGACAAGTACATAACTACAAATACATACTGGTAATTATGGAATTTTCAAATGTCTTCTTAATAAAAATGCAGACTAATGGATGTTTCAGTGTAAATAATTAAAGTGAATTCCCAACAGTAAATATAATTTATAATAGACAGAAAAGCGTGCATGCAGATTTCAGTAAACTTGTAAGAATTCTCCCAGTCAAATGAGTCTCACCTCCTTTTCAATCACTGTAGTGCATTGTACATCAAGTTTCAAATAAAAATACTCAATCACTTCAGCTACCATACATAAGAATAGACTTACAGTAAACATTAACACTTCCTTTAATGCTGCTATTTTTTTCAGTTGGATTAATTTTCTTAAATTACAGTCCTATTTGGATTACCAGTGAAGGGAAATACCCTTTTTATATATCTGATGTTAGCCTGTATCACTGTTATAGAAGCTAACAAAAAAAATTAGTATGCATGTGTAGCTTGGGAAGATACAACTGGACAGACACATTCAGAATTAACTAACTTTCAGGCTGCTAATTTAGCTTAGTTCACTTCATGTAACTCTATTTTGTTAAGGATTCAGTCTAAACTGGTTTTCTAAGTATTCCAGCTGTTTAGTGAGGACCAAAAAGGCAAGGATAGCAGAGCTGAGGTATCTAAAATGAGTGAAATAAATCTGCCTTTTGGAAGTTCTAGTCTCTCCCCTTGACTTTAAAAGATGTCTACACAGCTAACTTAGAACAGACACCTAACTTCTAAATAGCTCAATTCAGGGAAGGTATTTCCCAGTCATTGTATCAGAATAAGAAAGAACATGTTTTCTGTTAAAATAGTCCAACTGGTAAAGTGATCAGCAATAAAAACTACTGCTTCCAGATACAGTAGAGCTCTTTCATGTATTTATGATGTTTGGCAAATGGTCTGCTCTTAAAATCCTGACTGCGTTTACCTCCCACTGAAGTAACTGAAAGCCAACAATTCTCAGGATCAGTAACTATAGAACTCCATGAAATTATTTCAGTTAAGTCCTTTCATGTATAAGCAAGCTTTTCCATATACAAAATGAATTTTCTTTCATAAATATTTTAATCACATAGCAATCTGACTGATTCCAAGACGTCTTTGCAATCAAAAGCGGCAAAGGCTTTTTGGGCAACCAGCAAAGCCTTCAATTTTTCCTTGCAATACTTCTACTGTACGCTCCAAGCAATTATATATAATTTAACACATATTACATTCTGAAAGGAAAGTCAATAGCTTGCCTGTCTTCTGAACCTTTAAAATGTGATGAAAAATATCCATGACAGTGGCAATAATCCTGTATTTGGCCAACCATATATTTAGGGACAAGGCTACAAAAAGATTTATATTATAATTTTCCTCCACCCCATTCCTCTAAAGAGAATGATTTATTTAGTTACGGATATGCAATCGCTAGTCATGCCCTCAGTGCACACACACTCACACTCTATCCTCACCTGAGCAGAGAGAATAGCTTACACCCAACTCCTCCCTTTACATCCTAACAGTAAAGGGAGCCCGATTTCATAACTGATGGAACTGACTTATGACCATGGGACCTTTGTGGTGTCCTTTCACTAACAGAAATGTAAACGTCAGCTAGTAAATTGTACCTAATTTTTGAAGTAATATTAAAAAAAAGCCCCATTGCACTCAAGGGTAGTTCTCCAGAGATTGCTTCTCTCCCACATGTAGTTTCTCACCTTCAGAAACTGTGAAGAGAGTCTTACTGATGAATGTTTCGTTAAAAGCTTGTCTTCCATACGCTTATTCTAGATATGCTTTAGTCTTTAGATATATTAAAGGCTCATGAAGTACTGAAGTTGCTCTCTACATCAAGCCATGGATAGAGTGTGAAGAGCTGTCTCTGAAGAATAGCCATGAGCAGGTTGAAAGCTTATGAGTAAGAACCAGAGACCGAGGCAACAAAGGGAACCTTGTGATTGGTGTCTACTACAGGCTGCCTGATCAAGGGGAGCCTATTGACAAAGCCGTCTTACTCCAGCTACAGGAGGCATCGTGCTCGCCTGCTCTCGTCCTGCTGGGGGACTTCAACCACCCTGACATCTACTGCAAAAGCAGGGCGGCAAACTGTAGGCAATCCAGGAGACTCCTGGAGTGCACGGACGCTAACTTCTTAAGCCAGGTAATAGTCCTACCAGAGGGGATGTGATACTGGACCTGATGGTCACCAACACAAGTGTGCTAATCGGTGATGTCAAGATTGGAGGCAACCTGAGCTGCAGTGATCATGCACTGGCAGAGTTCACAGTTCTGAGGGATATGGGTCAGGCAAAGAGTTAAATCAGGACACTGAATTTTACAAAGCAAACTGTCAGCTGTTCAACGAGTTAGTCAATGGGACCCCCTGGGAAACTGCCCTCAGGGACAAGGGAACAGAACAGAGCTGACATCTTTAAGGAGGTGTAAGAAATCAAGAAAGGAAGGCAAGAGACCAGCATGGCTGAGTCGAGACCTGCTGGTCAAACTAAAGGGCAAGGAGGGCATGCAGATGCAGTGAAAGCAGGGACAGGTATCCTGGGAAGAGTATAGGGACACTGCCCAGTTGTGTAGGGATGGAGTCAGGAAGACCAAGGCACAGCTGGAGCTGAACTTGCCAAGGGACACAAAGAATAATAAGAAGGGCTTCGACAGGTATGTCAGCCAAGAAAGGACTGCCCCAATGAGCAAGTCTGGCAAACTGATAACAGATGAGGAGAAGGCTGAGGTACTCAACAACTTTTTAGTCTCAGTCTTCACTGGCAGCCTCTCTTCCCACACCTCTCAAGTGGATAGACTGCAAGATGGGAACTGGGGGAGCAAAGCCCCTCTCACTGTAAGAGAAGATCAGGTTCATGACCACCTGAGGAACCTGAACATACAAAAGCCTATGGGACCTGACAAGATGCATCCCAGAGTCCTGAAGGAATTGGCTGATGTAGTTGCCAAGCCACTCTCCATGATACTTTAGAAGTCATGGCAGTCAAGTGAAGTCCCTGGTGACTGGAAAACTGGAAACATTGCACCCATTTTTAAAAAAGGTAGAAAGGAGGACCCTGAGCACTACTGACCTGTTAGCCTTGCCTCTGTGCCTGGGAAGATCATGCAACAGATGCTCCTAGAAGCTAAGCCACATGGATGACAGGGAGGCAACTCAAAACAGCCAGCATGGCTTCACCAAGGGCAAGTCCTGCCTGCCTGCCACCAACCTAGTGGCTTTCTATGATGGAGTGACTACATCAGTGGACAAGGGAAGAGCTATGGATGTTGTCTATCTGGACTTCTGTAAGGCCTTTGACAGGGTCCCCTGCAACATCCTTTTCCCTAAATTGGAGAGATATGGATTTCATGTGTGGACTGTTTGGTGGATGAGGAATTGGGTGGATGGTCGCATCCAGAATGATCAATGGCTCAATGACCAGGTGGAGATCGGAGACAAGTGGTGTCCCTCAGGGGTCTGTATTGGGACCAGTACTGTTTAATATCTTCATCAATGACATAGACAGTGGGATCGAGTGCACCCTCAGCAAGTTTACAGATGACACCAAGCTGAGTGGTGCAGTTGACACACCTGAGGGATGGGATGCTATCCAGAGGGTCCTGGACAAGCTTGAGAAGTAGGACCATGTGAACCTCATGAGGTTCAACAAGGCCAAGTGCAAGGTCCTGCACCTTGGTCCAGGCAACCCAGTATCAATACAGGCTGGAGGACGAAGGGATTGAGAGCAGCCCTGCAGAGAAGGACTTGGGGGTACTGGTGAATGAAAAGCTGGACAGGAGCTGACAATGTGCACTCGCAGCCCAGAAGGCCAACCATATCTTGGGCTGCATAAAAAGAAGCAAGGCCAGTAGGTCAGGACAGGTGATTATGCCCCTCTACACCATGCTGGTGAGACCTCACCTATAGTACTTCATCCAGCTCTGGGGCTCCCAGTACAAGAAAATCATGAACCTCTTTGAATGGGTCCAGAGGAGGGCCACGAAAATGATCAGAGGGATGGAGCACCTCTTGTATGAAGACAGGCTGAGAGAGTTGGGGTTGTTCAGCCTGGAGAAGAGAAGGCTCCAGGGAGACCTTATTGTGGCCTTTCAGTACTTAAAGGAGGCTTATAAGAAAGATGGGGACAAATGTTTTAGCAGGGCCTGTTGTGATAGGACAAGGGGTAATGCTTTTAAACTAAAACAGGGTAGATTTAGATTAGATGTAAGGAAGACATTTTTTACAATGAGGGTTGTAAAACACTGGCACAAGTTGCCCAGAGAGGTGGTAGATACCCCATCCCAGCAAACATTCAAGGTCATGTTAGACAGGGCTCTGCGCAACCTGATCTAGTTGAAGAGGTCCCTGCTCATTGCAAGGGGGTTGGACTAGATGGTCTTTAAAGGTCCTTTCCAGCCCACACTGTTCTATGATTCTGTGATTCTATGGTACTAGCTGCAGTATAGCCCCATGCCGTGGGATGGGAGATGTCTCTTGGATCACTAGATCCCAATTCACTTAGTAATACGAAGGAAACTCATTATTCAAGACTTTGTGTATCAGCAAAAAAACCTTCATGTTTTTCACTTTCTGAACCTCTGAGGACAAAGAATGCAGCAGAAATCACAACTACCCCAGGAACAAAATACTAGATTCTCTGACTGAATACAATACCTACTGGGAACAATAAAAGTGTAGTACCATGTCTACTGCAGATCATTAGAGACTTCTATAAACTCGGTTATAAATGCAATAGCTTTGGAATAAATAGACAGAACAAAGTGACATGCATCGCAGGAGGTAGACTGTGAGAATTAAAACATTTGGTTTCGTTTCACTTAAAAATGGTCACTTCCTCCACCAACAGACAGTACATAAATGCTTTACTTAATGTTTTACAAAAAAAAGTGTTTTCCAAAACCTCCGTGCCCCAAGTCCGAATCAATCTTAAAAAAAAAGAAAAGGACAACCAACCAGTACTAATTAAGTTCAGTATGACTATCACAGCTTGATTTATCTTGATTGTCCTTAAGAACATTAATTAACTTTACAGTAGAGACATAAGCATACAAAGATGTATCTTTTAAAACAGGATGTGTACTTTCAAAAGACATAAGTTGCAAAATACTTCACTATATTCTGACTGTATACATACACACTTGACTAGGAACACGTGAATTTGTAAACTGATGACTAAGCAGGTGGTGGACATCATTTTGAAATGAAAGGTTCATCCTTGCTTATCAAAGAAAAAGAGATCATGTTACCTCAAGAGATAGAGTTTCATCAAAATGCTACTTGAAAAGGCAGCTTTTCATTTATACAGTTCAGATTTTAGACAGCACATGTGCAAGAGCTAAGTACCAACTAAGTATTGGTAGGAGTACTGGTATTAGCAGCAAGCATAATAGGTGACTGGTATTCCTTCCATAAAAGATAAATATTCATAATACTTATAAGGTAATCAAATCTTCTTTAATCTTTCTTTCCAAAGGAAGTTATTTTCTGTCTTTTTCATACAGGCAACAGTTGCTACTAACCTCCATTTCTCAGTGCTGTCTTCTTCTCACTATCTGAACATCTTATTATTTAACTCTTACAAGTCCCCGAACTCAAGGTGTATTTGTTGCTGTCTAATTGTGTTGAAGATTTAACAGGAAGTGGTTTACTTGTTCTTTTAGGATTTGGGGTTTTTTTTAGTATAATTTGTTTCACTCCAGCAAATACAGATTTAGTCAAAGGTCTGTATGAATCAACCAAGGGAATTCTGTAAAAGGAAGGAAAAGGTATACAGTCTAACTCTCAGATATCAAACTTTCTATTTAACAGTCTTTATTGCTTTTAGAGTAATATGTCTGTAATAGGTTGTCATAGACAAATGAGTTTTTAGGGACCTGAATCAAATTCATTGACAGGTAGAAATTACATTTTTGACCCTATCTAAAGCCTAATCCCTTCCTAAGACAGTTCCTTCTCTTCCTCCTCTTATCTTTCGGCTTCTTATACAAGCTCCTGTAGCTTGCACTGAATTGATTTCCTTTGTCCAAGGTTTTGCAATACAGCTTTTTTTCCCAAATGACTCTACGTTTGCCATCCTGACCTGTCCTCATTTCCCTCTACATGTTATTCATTATGTTTCTTAGAAAGGTTCCTATCTTCAGTCAGACTTTCAATTCTTTTAGACTTTATCCACCACTGTCTCTCAAATATCATTTACTGTCCCAAATCAACATAGCCAAAACATAAGATCTTGTCAACCCTTCCTCTTTCCATCATGACCAGTCTTTGGACCATTCTCCTCCAAGGTTTTATGAAGTTTAAAGACAGAAAAATCTGGACTTAGAGAAGTTTAGAATACTGCTTTCAACAAAATACTATTCTATTTTAAGTACTGACATATGATAAATATCATTCTTGGATATGTATCAATATCTCAAATCTTGAGAATATTTTGGTGCTAAAATTCCCACTGGATATATTTAAAATGTGCGAGGATATTGACTGTTTGAAGGACACTTGAATATGGGTGACATTTCTGAATCTTTGATTCTCATTTATTCTTTGCCTGTAAGAGATATAAATTCCCAGGAAACCCTAAACTGGAGTTAGAATCTCTTTCTCCTCTCTATTTCTATTTCAACAGCTTCCTATTCAATCTCTTTCTTCTAAATCCTTATATCCTCCTGTTAAGTAGAGTTTTTATTTCTGAATGGTTAAATGTCAGATATATGGCTGTACCTTTGAGTTAACATATGCTTGTCTCTCATGACTCACTTGGGTTCCAGAAAATTAGAAAGCTGATAAACTATACCAAAAACTGAACTTCATTATCTCTGTCTAAGGAAAGAATGTACTATTATCATACATAGTTTTATGTATACACTTTATGTATGATTATTATGTGCAGTTAAAAAGATGTTTGAGTTCACTTTAAAAAAAAAAAAGTAATTATGTCTTGCCTACACTCCTGTAGAAAACCAAAGTTATTCATTAATTTTCAAGGGAGTTATCATTAACTGAAGAAAGGAATGTGAAACGCATAACCAGCAAAATAAATAAGGAAATTTATACTGATTTCAGTAGGAGTAGAGTTGGACCTAGATTTGATAAACTAGTAAATACAAGATAAGATTGTATAGAGGGTTCTCAAAGAACACCGAAATTGAACGTCCAACTGTTTCCATTTGTTTTATTTTCTTGGCTCCATTAGTAATTCATCCCCTTTTGAAACAGAAAGCAAAATCAAAGTACAAAATCTTCTAAACCTTGTCAAGAAGCTCATATGAAAAGTAACATATGAAAATAGCCACACTTGGATTTGTAACTAGGTTTCTGCACACATAAGTGAGAGGATAATCACTTATTTGAGAATTACAGCTGTATTTATTTGTCCTTACAGATTTTGCACAAATGAGACTTTACATTTATAACAGTTTTTGACAATGTGCTATCTGTATTGTGACACTACACAGATAATTAGCATTCATGTTTTAGCCACAAACACAAGTCATACTGCTGAATATATCAAAACCTGTAAGGCCTATTAATTAGTAACAGCGGCAGTTGTGCGATATCTTATTGTCATTCATCACACAGCTTTATTTTGGTTTAAAATTATGTAACTAAAGGGCTTTTTTCCTCTGTCATTCTTCATTTACAATCTCATGCAGGGACAAACCCACACAGACACAAACCCACGCATAATATGGCCTTATTAACTGAAAGCAAATGCATGTGAAACAAACAATCTCTGCTCATAAAATAATATTTTAGCAATTTCTGACAAGACAATAGACAAATTGCTAATCCTGCAATTCAAGATGATGCACATCCTAGAAACAAGTGACTTTAGCTGGTAACATTGTAAAACCTAAATTTCTTTTGAAGTGACATTTACAGTTCTGTCCTGGTTTCAGCTGGGATAGAGTTAATTGTCTTCCTAGTAGCTGGTACAGTGCTATGTTTTTGAGCTAGGTATGAGAAGAATGTTGATAACACACTGATGTTTTCAGTTGTTGCTAAGTAATGTTCAGTCTAAAGTCAAGGATTTTCAGCCTTTGATGCCCAGCCAGCAAGAAAGCTGCAGGGGCACCAGAAGCTGGGAGGGAACACAGTCAGGGCAGCTGACCCAAAGTGGCCAACACAGTATTCCATACCATATGACGTTTTAGGAACTGGGGGGGGCATCTCTGCTCAGGGACTTCCAGGTGCGTCGGTCAGCACGTGGTGAGCGATTGCGTTGTGCATCACTTGTATATTCCAATCCTTTTATTATTACAGTTGTCATTTCATTAGTGTTATCATTATCATTATTAGTTTCTTCTTTTCTGTTCTATTAAACCGTTCTTATCTCAACCCACGAGTTCTAGTTCTTTTTCTGATTTTCTCCCCCATCCCACTGGGTGTGGGGTGGATGTGAGTGAGCAGCTGCGTGGTGCTTAGTTGCTGGCTGGGGTTAGACCACAACAAGTTCTTATCATCTGTAGGTAAACCCCAATAATATAGCCTGACTGAATGCTGACTGTAACAAAATCAGACATTTTTTTCTGTATCCATTAGAAAAGTTTCCATCTGTTTTTATTCACTTGACTTCATTAGTAATTCATCATCTTACCTTTTGAAACAGAAAGCAAAATCAAAGTACAAAATATTCTAAACCTAGTCAAGTAACTCAGCGCTTGTACTGAAAGAAAACCCAGATAGGCTGTAAAGTCAGTCCCTCAGTTTTAACATGAAGTCGGCAATATAAAACCATGCAAACATAGGAAACCAACATTCACAGATGCTTCAGTACGTGCTTCTTGTAAGAACTCACAACTCATTCTGAAGGCACAAACCTCTTTCACTTGGAGAGGAATTATCTGTTTAACTAGAATGACAGAAGCTTCTACCACAAACCAGTCATATACCTGTTCTCAGGTATTATATTATTAGGTAGCAATATTAACCAGTGTATCAAGCATTGCATTGGTAGTCAGGAAACCCTAAATAGTAGTCTGATTTAACCGCCTAGGCATATCCATCTATTGCCAGATGAGAGGTATCCCTCCTTGACATCACCTGTTGCTCCCAGAGAGGTGCAAGTTTCTGCAGGCTGTCACACACGCCAGCATCAGGATGTCTCAGATAACCCAGCACACCTCAAATGGCAATACATGGCTACATGAAAATACTACCCCTAGGCGATACAGGCAGTGGACTGAGGCAGAGGTTCAGTTTACTACTCAATGTGACCACTGGTAGAGCTGTAATTAGTCGCGTAGACACCTTAAGAAAGGTATCTTACTCTTGAATGGTATCTCTGCCTCGGACATCCAGTGTCTCAGTAGCCTACCCAGAGTCCCCAAAATAAATACCGGTACCAGCCAATGAATCTTAAACACAGTAAAGATTAATGAAATGTTTTCAAAGAAGTATCAAAAAGAAAAGTGAAATTATATAAATTGGATTCTCGATTAATACCGAATATGAGTATGTGAAATGAACAGAAAATAAAAAGCTCCAAGAATGAATGACTTCCAGACTATGGAAGAAAAATCTGCTGAAAATTATCAATGTAATAGTAGAATTGTGAAGGAGCTGGGAAAAATTACTCTTTGGGAGGCAGAAAAAGAATTGTTATTTTCTTCTATTTATCTTCAGAAGTCTTACAAAATGTAAGCATTTAGAGTTTTAAAGGTCAAAAGTAGATTCCCCAGTGCTTTTTTCTTTCTCATGAAGGAGAAGACAGAAGTTGTGTTTACCATTTTAAGTCTAAAGAACAACATAATTTCGAAATATCACATCAGAAGTGCATTAGAGAAGTTCAATTTCAGAAAAGTCTCCTTGCTGCAATATATCACTAACATTTCTCAAAATAACTGCCTTCAAAAGAAGGAAAAATTCTTTCTTCTAATGAGTAGAAGCACATAAACGATGCATAAAGTTAATTTGATACAAATCCAAATGGTGGATTCCTAGCTAAACTTCTTCAGGTTTTTGACACAAAACTTAACAAATCGTTTGGTGAGAACATACCAGCACCTAAAACAAGCATCTCCATATTGAGATAGAACTTGTAAGAGCTCTCCCTCTGTACTGTTAAGAAAAGGAAAAATGTTATAAAATGTCTTCTGCTAGAAATTAAATATTTGTGCTAGGCCAGTAGTTGAAATAGCCCAGCAGAAAGAGCCTTATATTGTTCAAAAATGTGTATGTACACAGAGCCAGAAAAAAACCTACCCCGATCTACTTGTCCTCTATGATTTGTATAATAGTTCAGTAACTACCAGACTAATATTTGAGTTTTCATCTCATAAAAACTCTGTTTTCTCTCAAGTAGCTGTTGTATTTCATACAATGTAAGAAATTAACTAAATAATGCCTCGTGAATCTCTATTTTACCACATTGTGCAAAATCTCCACTTTCCTTATGACCTGTTAAGTGTCACTAAATGCATAAGAAGTGAAAACACACTTGTTATGACAAGTATTGCCTGTGGGCTCTGGAGCACCCCACTTTCCGCATAAGTTTTGTCACTGTGTATAATTTTAAATATTTGACTGGGAGCTGTCATAGAAAAAGATTGAATGTGTGATCTTGCACAGTGACATTATACTGGCTTATTTTCAAAGATGAATACCTTGAATTCTGTTTAAAATGAGATGACGTTCCATGGCAATATTTAACAGGCAGTCAACTGGACAGGTGGAAGAAAACAAAGGCATCCATCACAAAGAGATCTGATTGCTTAAAGAGAAAAAGGAAAAGCAGGACTGATACGTACATTTATGCCCACAGGTCCAGAAGCAGAAGCAGTTTTGCTCAAGTCACAGACTTTGAATTTGAGTTATTCCTAAAATGAAATGATGAAGTGGAATCATGATACAGTGCTCTCTAAGACTGAAGTACTTCACTGTCCCAAAATACCTGTGTTTTCTCAGGAATTGCTCTAGTATATCTGTCTCTTTATTTTTGAGAGAGGACAGGGGAGAGGACAGAAGAGGAAAGAATACATTATTCTTAATAAAGTTAATCATTGTCTTTCTACTTGGAACCACTTTAGTTGACTGAAATGATGAACATTAAAAAAGGACAGACTGAGACTGTATTCTGCAACTCTGCAGAGGAAAAACCTAGTAAAGAGGAGTAGAGGCACTGTCATGATACACCATAGCATGAATTCAGAATTGACTTTCTTTACTTGCTGGACAAGAGCACATTTTTATACAAAGCTCTGTTCATGTCCCATAGCTATTTAGGGTCTGTAGGAGGAAATGTTGACAGTCTCTTTCTTAAGCCTTCTTGTAGCTAATACTGCAGCCACTGCCAACTTGGCATTGATAGGCTTCCATTGGACTCTGTGCAGGATTTGTAAAGCCCAACAAATCAAGAAAAAGACTTGCCTCACAGCAACTACAGGACTTTCTCTTAGGAAATAAGTATTATGAAATGTATGTTGCTTTAATGATTAAAAACTTCTAGCGTTCAGATAGGCCACAAATTTATGGATTTACTGTGATTAAAACATATACTTTAAAATATATCTTTGTGTTGGAAAAATCAATGTTATATCTTTTAATATCTCTGCGGTGAAAATACATGAAGATTTGCAGCGACTCTCAAACAATGAAGTAACAAGTGCCATTTCAAGATGCTAAACTATTTATTGTTTTAATTAAATTTACAATTAACATTATAGTACAGTTTATAGAGGTTTAACTTTTTCCCCTTTTCAGTAATACTAGTCAAATGGGCCCTTGCAACACAGAACAGATAACTCCAGATCATTTTAGCTGTTTTAAACATTAATCTATAGCAGAAATACAATTAACAAATATTGCCCCTAACAGCCAGTTTGCTGCATGCATTGTTGAGCTCCAGAATGGTTAAGTATTTTGCATTTTGAATAGGCATAAGGTTCATGAAGAACCAGAAAGTGGGGAGAAATTACTGATATTTTTGCTGCAGAACTTTATTATGTATTTCTGGATTCTCTTTTGTGTCATGAAAGATGCTCAGGAAAGATCTGCTCATACTGTACTTAACACATTTTCTGACGGTATAGAAGAACACAGAAATGGCTGTGCAGAGTCAGATCAAAAGCCCATCAAGCCCAGTTTCCTTCCCACAGTGGCCAATAGCAGGTGCCTAAATAAGAAAAAAGGACACCACAACATGGTATGTGCCAGCACTCTTCCAGCCTCCAGCTCTGCTTTTCTGCAAGGAAACCTTTGGTTCAGGTTTCATGAGGCTGAGTATA
>VYZV01012855.1:229433-255433 GCA_013401275.1 Pandion haliaetus | reverse complement strand
AAGAAAAGACAAAAGAAAAGAAAAGAAAAGATCACTGAAGGTATCTGAGTTATGAACATTGCAATGTTGGCTGATTTCAGGGAGTACACTGTCGCTTTCTTTAGTCACAGCATGGCACCCACGTCGCTTATGTTTCAAGCCAGTTTCCCCTCAGACTAGATCCAGTCTGGCCCCAGGGATGAACACCCATCAGAGACATTGGTGAATTCATGGGAAATATCTCCTGGTCCTGTTTCATCTAGAAGGAATTCTGTTCATGCACTCCAGTGACATTCCATAAGGTGACCCAAACACAGTGAAGGGTGACTATTGACTCAGGTTTAAAGAGCACTCTGCTTTGAACTGAAATGCCAGTGCCAGTGCGATAGTATCACAGTTCTGTTGTAGCTGAAAGAAAGTATTTTTATAATTTGGAGGGGTTTCTTCCAAAGACAGCTACATTTAATAACCTTATTATTTCTTCTCACTCTTTATCTCACTCTTTTTCTCACTGTAATTGCTTGTCACAGCAGGTATTCCAAATTTTTCTATATTCATCTAATAGTAAAAATCCTGCATTCTAATCAGTGAGCTCAGCCATGGTCAAAGAAACCCACTGAAAAAGGGAAGACATGACAGCTCGTTATAAGACTTCATACCCACTGTTTTTTTAATGTTTCAGAGAGTGCGACAGAAATGGTCAACTTTTTTACTTACAAACACTTTTTGATGGAAAAATGAAAAGACACTGAGAGGTGAATCAGTGCAGTAGGAAACTGTTGACAATCAGCTGGCTGTCTGCAACCACAGCTGGTTGTAAAAAGGATGAACTTAAAAGAATACAGTTACTTGAAATGAAAGCTAAAAAAGTAGGACTTTTTTTCTTTGGGCACAATGTCTGACAGTAACCAAACAACTCCAGTCTAGAGCTTGTGCTTTAAAGCAAAGTGTCAGGAAAACCACAAACAGTAAAGCAGAGAGCTAGAGATGATGGCAGTGTTACAGATCACACTCAAATAAGCCTGGCTGTTATACCATTCTCTCATGACCACAGCCATGAAAGCTTGCAGGAGCTGATCAACAGCTTCTGGCTCAGAGGTGTTATCTGCAGGGGGAAAAGTTTAGAAGCCAACACTGTATGGGTTTTTTTTTCATATTTTACTTCTTGTTTCTCTTCCCCCACTTAAATTTCACACACAAAAAATTTTCGTATTTTCCAGCAAGTTTAATGCAGTCTCACGTATGTTAAGATAATTTGAAAATAATGCTTGTATGATTAGCCCAGTGAATGCAGAGATCATTCTCCAGAGAGAAGAAGCATGATAGATTTCTGATTTTTTAAAGAAGTCATCTTCAGACGCTTATACAGTTAGGAAGAAAAATCAAATAAAATGTAGTAGATTTTACCCGCTACTCCTGGGTTAGTGCCGTGGTTTTGGTTTCAGCCCAGCCGATAATAAAACACCACGAAGCCGCTCACTCACCCCCACCCCCGCGCCTGGCCACGTTGGGATGAGGAGAAAATACAAAGGCAGGCTCGTGGGTCGAGACAAGGACTGGGAGGGATCACTCCCCACTTATGGTCACGGGCAAAAGACAGGCTCAACTTGGGGAAGAAACAAAATCAATTTAATTTACTACAAATCAAATCAAAACCAAGGGTATTAGGAAAGAAAACCAAACCTCAGAACACCTTCCCCCCAACCCTCCTGCCTTCCCGGCTCAGCTCCATTCCTGGTGCTTTCTACCTCCTCCCCCCCGGCGGCAGAGGGGAACAGGGGATGGGGGATGGGTCAGCTCGCCACACATCATCTCTGCCGCTCCTTTCCTCAGGGGGAAGATTCNCCCTGGCGCGGGTCCTTTCCGCGGGCTGCTCTCCAGTCTCACACTGCTCCAGCGCGGTTTTTACCATGGGGTTACGGCCATCTTCGGCAGCCTCTGCTCGACTGTTCACCCCCATGGGCTGCAGGGGGACAGCCTGCCGTCTCACCATGGGATGCAGGGCCATCAGCCTCTTCAGGCGCCCCTCCTCCCCCTCCTTCTTCACTGACCTCGGTATCTGCAGAGGTGTTCCTCTCACATTCCCCCCAAGCCCCACACTGCCGGTTCCCCTTCTTAAAACTGTTCTCCCAGAGGCGCTACCACCATCACTCCCTGTCTGGACCAGAGGCGGGCCCAACTTTCTGGAGCCAGGGGAGCTTCCAGCAGCTTCTTACAGGAGCAACCTCTGCAGCCCCCTCCCCCACTACCAAAGAAAACCACTCCACACAAACCCATAACAGTTAGTCTTTCAGTTCCATAGATCCAAGCTAAATCTGCATGTGATAGCTGGCCTTTACATCTTGCTGTTTGTTTTTAATGCAACATACACAATCATGTTAGTTCTCTATGCACTTTTTATTATCCCCACTGCAGGTCTGAACACATGCAGAAATGCAAAGAATATTTTAAAATACGTAACTGGAGAGTCTTTTCTCAGTTACTTAGTGGATGAAGATGACACAATAAGGGCAGAAGAGCAGGAACACCACTGAGAAGTCACCACAGCTCACCGCACACTGAGAACACACCACACAGCTCATTGCACAGAGGCAGAAATTATTGTGGTTTCTAACAGCTCTGCACTGAAGTGACACTTTTAGCTTTCCTTGTTTCAAATGTGAGTGTGGTCACCCTTCACCATTTTGACTCACTGAAGATGGCTTCAAGCAGAATTTGTCATCCTAAGTCTCCTCTCAGCTGTGAGAGCTGGTCAGGCTGCTAAGCACTGAAAAGTAATGGGCTGGAAGCGTAGGGCCCTACTTCTGTCCTTAACTGGAAGATACATTGAGAGCCTTGTCCTTTTCTGTGTCATTATGAGATGGCTGGTGGCTCCCCTGGAGGTGATTGTCCCCAGCCTCCCAAACTGGTACTACAGGCTTTCCCCCAGCCCTGCAGGGAGAAGGTGAGAGGGGGGATAGGGTGGCTAAGTCCTTGTGAGCAAGTCACTTATCCTCTTGGTCCACTTCCCCACCATCCTCTTGGTCCACTTCCCCACCTCCAAGGACTGCAATTTCCTAGATAGGGAAAATATTAATTTAAACTGTTTGCATAGGGCTGTTGTAATAATTGGTTCAGTGGTGGGACAGATCGTGGTGTGGAGCCAGTGTCTGCATTTTGGGGGACTGAGTGGGTGAAGCAGGAGAGTCTCTGGACAACCATCCAGAGGAATGTGGCTGGCCCACCAGCCTGTTCACCTGGGTGTGCAGAAGGCCACCTCAGCCCTCACCAGTCAGCCCCATGGGATGGCCCCAGCCTGGACCAGTGCCTTCATGCCCTGTCCACGTGGGCTCAGGCAGCAAAAGGAGAAGGACACTACTGCCATGCCAGCCCTTAGCCTAAGGAGGATGTAGGAATTGGTGAAGGCAACAGGTGAAATAGGAACCAACATGATGTGGGAGGAGGCGACTGGAGCCAACAGCAGGCAACAGGAGGGAAAAGGAAAAGACATCTTCCTCATTCTCAGGCCTCCTCTTGCCTTTTATTGCCTCCTCCTCCACTTGCTTCAGTCTTCTGCTCTTGCCTCCTGCTGCCTCCTCCTTCATCTTCCTCCTCCTTTGGCCTCCTTTTGCCTCATCATCTTCTTGCCTCCTCTGACCTCCTCTTGCCTCTTCGTCCTCCTCCTGTTTACTCTCTTTGCCTCCTGGTGCTGAATCTGGCTCATGTGGCCTCCTCTTAACTACTTCCCCATTTATTCCTCCTCCTCACCCTCCTCTCCTTCTTCTTGCTTCCTCTTGCCTCCTCCTCCACTTTCTGCTTTTAGGTGGAGGTGGAGGTGCTTGAGGGGTCAGTCCTTAAGCCTAGAAGCTGTTCTGGACACACGGAGCACTCCATAACACTGTGGATTCAAAATTTTGGCAGTATACTTATGGCAATATACAAAGAAAGAGTCTGAAATGACACAAACCATGCCCCTCTGGCGGTGAGGCTCACCCAAATGACCTTGTGTGTGCAGCTGTAACAGTGTCCAGCCCCAGCATGGGGTATGAAAGCTAATGGCCAAGAAGGGCACCCACTGGGACCACGTTGCACATCCCTCCAAAGCTGTCCCTTACAGTCCATGCGAGGGCAAGGACTCAGAAGTGCTCCCCCCACCTTGCAAGGTATTTAGTGCAAAAGAAATGCATCCCAACGAAGAAGAAGTCAGGCAAAAATGCCAGGAGGCCTGCATGGGTGAACAAGGAGCTCCTGGACAAACTCAAGCACAAAAAGGAAGCCTACAGACGGTAGAACCAAGGACAGGTAGCCTGGGAGGAACACAGAGAAATTGTCCGAGCAGCCAGGGATCAGGTTAGGAAAGCTAAAGCTCTGATAGAATTAAATTAAATCTGGCCAGGGACGTCAAGGGCAGCAAGAAAAGCTTCTATAGGTACATCAGTGATAAAAGGAAGACTAGGGAAAATGTGGGTCCTCTCCAGAAGGAAATGGGAGATGTGGTTACCTGGGATAGAGAGCGCTGAGGTACTCAATTACTTTTTTGCCTCAGTCTTCACCAGCAAGTGCTCCAGCCACACCAACAAAGTCACAGAAGGAAAAGGCAGGGACTGAGAGAATGAAGAACAGCTCACTGTAGGAGAAGAGCAGGTTCAAGCCGTCTAAGGAACCAAGCTGAAGGTGCACAAGTCCATGGGACCTGATGAGATGCATCCATGGGTCCTGAGGGAACTGGCAGATGGAGTGGCTAAGCCACTATCCATCATATTTGAGAAGTCATGGCAGTCCAGAGAAGTTCCCACTGACCAGAAAAGGGGAAACATAACCCCCAGTTTTAAAAAGGGAAAAAAGGAAGACCTGGGGAACTACAGGCCAGTCAATCACACCTCTGTGTCCAGCAAGGTCCTGGAGCAGATCCTACTGAAAACTATGCTGAGGCACATGGAAAATAAGGAGGTGATTGCTGATAGCCAATATGGCTTCACTAGGGCAAACTGCCTGACAAATTTGGTGGCCTTTTACAATGGGGTTACAGCGTTAGTAGATAAGGGAGGAGCAACTGACATCATCTACCTGGACTTGTCCAAGGCAATTGACACTGTCCTGCACAACATCCTTGTCTTGAAATTGGAGACACATGGATTTGATGGATGGACTACTCAGTGGATGACGGAGTGGTCGTACTCAAAGAGTTGTGGTTAACGACTCAATGTCCAAGTGGAGGCCAGTGACAAGTGGCATTCCTCAGGGGTTGGTATTGGGACCGGGACTGTTTAACATCTTTGTCGGCATCATGGACAGTGGGGTTGAGTGCACCCTCAGCAAGTTTGCCAACAACACCAAGCTGTGTGGTGCAGTCAACACACTGGAGGGAAGGGATGCCATCCAGAGGGACCTTGACAGGCTTGAGAAGTGGGCCCATGTGAACCTCATGAAGCTCAACAAGGCCAAGTGCAAGGTCCTGCACATGGGTCAGGGCAATCCTAAGCACAAATACAGGCTGGGCAATGAGTGGATTGAGAGCAGCCCTGTGGAGAAGGACTTGGGGGTGTTGGTTGTCAAGAAGCTCAACATGACCCTGCAATGTGCATTTGCAGCCCAGAAAGCCAACCATATCCTGGGCTGCATCAAAAGAAGCATGACCAGCAGGTCGAGGGAGGTGTTTCTCCCCCTCTACTCTGCTCTCATAAGACCCCACCTGGAGTATTGTGTTCAGTTCTGGGGCCCCCAACATAAGAAGGACATGGACCTGTTGGAGCAGATCCAGAGGAGGGCCACGAAGATGATCAGAGGGATGGAGCACCTCTCCTATGAGGACAGGCTGAGAGAGTTGGGGTTGTTCAGCCTGGAGAAGAGAAGGCTCTGGGAACACCTTATAGCAGCCTTCAAGTACCTGAAGGGGGCTTACAAGAAAGCTGGAGAGGGACTTTTTATGAGGACATGTAGTGACAGGACAAGGGGTAATGGCTTTAAACTGAAAGAGGGTAGATTTAGATTAGATGTAAGGAAGAAGTTCTTCACTGTGAGGGTGATGAGGCACTGGAACAGGTTTCCCAGAGAAGTTGTGGATACCCCATCCCTGGAAGTGTTCAAAGCCACGTTGGATGGGGCTTTGAGCAATCTGGTCTAGTGGAAGGTGTCCCTGCCCATGGCAGGGGGGTTGGAACTAGATGATTTTTAGTGTCCAAACCATTCTATAATTCTATGATTCTATGAAATATTGGTGAAATACCAACAGAGCTGCTGTCAATGAGAGGCCACACAATGTTGAGCAGAGCCTTCAGCTGAGGATCATAACTTGAAGCATTGACAATATCCCAGTGAGAAGCACTCAGCAGAGCGTTTCTGAGGAAACCAGTGTCTCCTGCTGTGATAAGGTCTCTGAAATATTTCAGAATGAATACAGGAAGCATATATCTGTATGTGTATTCATCAAAGTTGCTGCAAGCATTACAGCACCTGAACTGCCCATGTATTTTATCGTATTATTTACAAGCAGGAATGCATGCAAAAGCTTTCTCAGAGTTAGGCACAAGTAACTGCTACAGACAACTATCTTTTAGAGAGAAAAGAGATTCCCTGGAAGAGGCTGATGGTGACTGTATACTTAGAGAGGATTTTTACACCAGTCAAATTCTCACAGGTACAATTTTCTTCCAAAGACATGGGCAGATCTGCTGTCCTATGCACTGTGAAGTCCAACCTCACTCCCCTTCTGTAACTGGAGCCACGCCAACTCAAAATTCCCCCCCTCTATCTCCCAGGCATTAATGCCTGAAAAATACCAATGAACCTAGTTGTGAGAGGCCATCAGAAACCCTGGTGCTCCCCAGGCACAGCAGCTGCCCCATCTTCCCCCACCTGCACTGGGCTTTCACTGTAACTCCTATAGGGGTTTGCAGCATCATCCTCCATCTCATGGCAGCATGCCACCTAGGAAACACGTTGGTGATCAAAGGGAAATAGGATTCAGGTTGATTGGAAAAGGCTAGGTAGAGGGACAGCTCTAGTGATGGCTGATGTACAGTGTCTTAATTGTCTCTTTATTATTTAAAACTTGAAGCTTTTTTTTTTTTGTGCATTTGTAAATGTACTTTTTAGAAAAAATCTGTAACTCAGGGTGATGGGAGTGGGGGAAGCTGACTATAAAGTGCACAGTTATTCCTAGCAGGATATTTCTCCATCACTGATGCAGGTGGGAAATTGGAGCTGCTGTGACTCATCAATTTTCCTGTTCATGGTGTCAGGTATGAGTGTCACTCTATATTCAGAGATATCCTTAGCAAGGATGATAAAAAAAACATGAAGTGCAAAAACAAGTCAAGCAAGAAGAAAGTCCTAAACCACTGAAATTCAGGAGAGGAACTGCTAAAAAAAAATAAAAATTAACACTAAGCTTTCTGGAAGGAATTACCACAGAGTTAATTTAGTGGTAGCAGTGTGGAAACTGGGAATTCAAGTCGAGTATTTTGAGAGATCTCAGTCCGTTAGAAGTAGAAATCTTATTAAAATGTAATGGGATTTTGGAAACTAATATGTGTAGGCTCCTTTTAAATCCCAACCATCGTGCACAAACTATATGCATTTCAAGAGACAGGGCAAGATCTGTAGCAGGTGTAAGTCAGAGAAAGTCTATTAGATATTAATAGCTTTAAACTAAGGCAGTTGTCCACTAGGGTATATAAATACCACTGCATTTGCGCTGGTTACTTAAGCACGATTCCAGTCTGTGCAACAATTTTAAAGGTGTATCCTTTACTTGTTCCTTAAAATTCTTAAGTAAAGTGATGCAAAAAAATGAAGAAATAAAATCTACACGCCTGGGTGGTAAATAAATCATGGAAGAGCATCTGGGTTTGTTCTGCATCTGTGAGGTACCTGGCACATAAGGAGCTGTATAAGGCTAAGATTAAGAATTTCAGAATTGCCACAATACATAAGATACAGATGAAGACTTTTGAAGCCTATTTGTACATTCAACTTTGCCTAGAGTCCTATCTTCAAAACTTTTCCCAAGCTATTTCTTCGGAAGTTCTGCAAGGCACAAAAAGCCAGCAGACTTCAGGACATACTGCAGGTAGTAATTAACCACCATGGCAATAAAAATCACTAGTGAGACATCATTCCATCCTGATTACACCAACAGCCTAAGGGCTTCAGCCTTCTAAAAACAGTTATCAGGAGGTGAAGAAGAACAGGGTAGCATCAGTGTGAAATCAGGGAAACAAGAAAATGTGACCCATGACAGATATCTTATCCATTCCCCAAGTAGGCTGTGTTTATGCCTCTGTTCTGCCCTGGTGAGACAGCTGGCATATGAAAATACACCTGTACAGACAGCCCAAACAACAGAACAGCAAGTAGCCTCAAGAAGTCTGCAGTGATAAGTCGCTTGCTTTCTTGGACCCAGCAATATGATAATGGGTAACTATGTTGATTTGCTTTGAATGCTGTATAACCCTGCAATGCCTACTACAGCTAGGGATGCTAGACCCATTCCCGGCATCCTAGGCACCCCTCCATACTGGAGGCTGGTTTTTATCATTGCAGGTGCATCCATATCTTTACACATCTGCTCCTTCACACACCTCTGGTATGATCTGATTACACCCAACACCAAATGGCAGGGTTACTCTTGGGGAATTCAGATGGAAAAATAAAAGTCATTCAGGTCAGAAGGCCATTATACATTGACTAATAATGCAGTGCCATAAGCCCTAGAGTATGTAGATCCACTACTGAAGTTGCAGGGAGTCTGTCAGCTAAGCTAGAGAAGGCATCAGTAAAAATCTCTATTTTAATTTCTATAGACAGTTTTCTTAAAACTTATTGCTTAAAAACACATTTTAATGAGAATCACCAATATAATTTGTTTTTCTGCCTATTCCATATAGTCAATCTTTAAAAAGAAGAGGCTGTAGACTTACAAAAACTCAGATGCCTCTGCAGCCCAAGGGTAGCATAGTTAGCAGACTGTATTGGATAATTCAACTTCATTAGCAGATTTTTCATTCACAGTGAAAACCAGAGGAGTGCATACTTCTGTATGCCCATTACTCCACCGTATATTGTGTGTTATGAATTGCCAATGTCAGACTTATACAAACAAAATTAAAGTGCCAGATTCTATTGCAGCTCCTTATGTGTTAATATCCTAGACCATGGTATTAATTCACCCTTTGGAAGAGGACAGATCCGAAGGATGATGCAATAGTGGCAGTAGAGGATTTCCATAGGAGTTGAGTATTGTTCCCTGTTACTAGCTTAGCTGCTATCTCTTTAGTTCTTGCAAGCACTTAAAGCTTCAGACGCTCCCCCACCCCCACCCCCCCTTCTCTCACTTCTTTACATCAAAAAGCCTACAAATGGACAATTTGTAAAATTGTTCAGAGCAGCTCTGGTACCTGCAGGAAAGGGGTCAGGTGTACCACAGAGAGGGAATGTGAAGCATACTTCTTGGAAGTGCACAACCATTGGTGGGCCCTGACACACCACCTCATTCATGCAAGTCAAGGGGACCAGGGAAATGGTCTGCAGTAACCCTTTCAACTCAGGCACTTACATGTTATAACATCAGGCACATACATCTATAGGTAACTATTGTGCAGCTATACCTTTTTTTTCCTGCTGCAGTTCTCCCTGTCTGGTTGCACCACGTGTTCTGGTTATAATCAAGATGAAACAGAATGATTACAGGAACATAAGTGCATTAGGACATGCAGTCAGCTGGAATTGTTCTTTCATGCTCTTTTATGAATAGCTGCTGAGCGGTCAGGGGAAAGTGAATATAAGCCCTTGATACAGTTCGTTGCTTTCTGCATGAGTTGTATGCTTTCTGTATGAGTTGTACTCTCAATGCAGTTATCTGACTGAGGCTTTTTACACCTCCTGTCCCTTTTTCAAGTGATGGACTGGCAAGCAAAGGCAGCACCATATATTAGGGTGGCCACAGAATGGGTACATGTGTGATGTATTGCAGTGCTGTAGAGCAGCTAATGCTCCACTGCACATTGTACTACCCAGCAGCTCTGCAATGAGTAGCGTAGATCACAGGAGAGTGCAAGATGGCTCTCTTCTTCCAGTGATATAATTAGATCCTTTGCTCGTCTGTCACACCAAAGTGCTGTAGCAAGAGACACTCGGCCATCTGTGACACCGCTTTGCCTGCTCCTCCATCAGGAACCCTGACACGTCTGCATGTTGCTGTGTGCCCTGGTAGCAGGAGCTCAGACTTCTGGCTTAGGCCTACGTCACTTTGGCTCCTACCCACCCATCATCAGAGATGCTGTCTCCGACTCCAACAGCAACAAGGGGCAGAGACAGCAAGCGTAAAGCTGTATGGAAGCATCTTCTTCTCTGGATATCTCATTCTTCTTCCCACATCTTTTGTGTCTTGCCATCTCTTTTAGTGTGCCTTTCTCTGGATTCTCCCTGAGCGCACCGATCTGTCATTACTATTTAGCTTCCCTTGTGCCATCTAGAGCTGTAATAAATCCTGAAGGTCACTGTCATCAGCATACTGTAGTAAAAGCATCACAGAGAAATGGGGTCTGTCCCTATAGGGAGGAAACATCCTGAGCCTCAGAGACAAGAACTCAGCCGTTTCATGTGGCAAAAGCCTCATTTACCTCTAGCGGAAATCCTCTGAACTCCTGAGTCCAAGGCATTGCATTCTGAGAGGTTATGTTTCACTTTGCTGTTTCATAGCAATCCTCCACAAGGACACAAGGCACTGTGCCTTATAGCAGGGATGTTTGATCTGAATTTATGATGACTAGACTCCAAAAATGAAAGTGAGGTATTTTTCAACATTTGTAAATGTTCCTGCCCAACTGGGATGAAAAGTGGAACCATAGCAAATGCTCAAAGGCAGATAATCTTAAGAAACAAAAATTAGATCCCCACACATCAGTTAAAATGATTAATTTCTGTCACAAACTGTTTATTTAGGGGTTTTATTTATAATTTATGGCTGTATCAAAAGCCTTTGTGACATTAGCGAAGGCACAGCAAGGCTCCAGATTATGGTCATGACCTTCTTCCTGAAGCTGCCTGGTTATAAATGTACCTGACGGTGGTGGAGAGGCTGAGGACAGCAGTTTCCCTTCCTTGCATGCAGAGCTTGCCCTCCTTTGCTTGGTATCAGCTGGAGCCAGCTGAGACAAATGCCAGCAGGTGTTTCCCATAAAGTCTCATCATGAAAGGACCTTAAGATTTTGTAGCTGCTTCCAGCAGCTGATGCAGGCAGAGCAGCTGCAGCTGTGAGTTGCAGCAATCACTGCTTGCAAAATGGGAGCTGGGAGCATGTGACACCTCCATCCTGATATCCTCCAGCACCATCCTTTCCCTTAGGTGGCCTGGACTATCATCAGTTCTCCTTTCAGAAATAGTAGCCTCTGCTACTCTTGATAATTTTTCAGTCATCTCTATCTACACAAAATGTGCAGCACATGTTTTTCAGCTGCACTCTCCTGCAGTGCTCTGAAATCATTTAAGCAAGGTGTTTCAGGGAGATGCCATGGTTATCAGGCCTTTTTGCAGGCAGATGGAAGATGGATGTACTGCTGAACTCCTGTGGATTGCATTCAGCCACATCAGCTGGAAAAGTTGAGCCACATCTGAGCCACATCTGAGCTAGATGAGGCTCTCCTGTCTGATATGTGTCATAGAAATCATGTCTTCAGCTGATGCCTTGCCACTGGAGACAAAATGAATAGTATCAAGCGTCTCCAGAAATGACGGTTCTTAAGGAAGAAATGCCATGTTTTCACCCTGTGTGATCTGTCCAAAGACCTAATTTTGCATACTAAGACCTCATTTTGACATGCTGGACTTGTGAGTGAAAAGGTTGTTAACATGCTGTCATGGTTTAACCCCAGCCAGCAACTAAGCACCACACAGCCACTCTCTCACTCCCCCCACAACGGGATAGGGGAGAGAATCGGAAGAGTAAAAGTGAGAAAGCTCATGGTTTGAGATAAAGGCAGTTTAACAGGTAAAGCAAAAGCCGCACGTGTAAGCGAAGCAAAACAAGGAATTCATTCACCCCTTCCCATAGGCAGGCAGGTGTTCAGCCATCTCCAGGAAAGCAGGGCTCCATCATGCCTAACAGTGATTTGGGAAGACAAACATCATCACTCCAAACTTCCCCCCCTTCCTCCTTCTTCCCCCAGCTTTATATGCTGAGCATGACATCATATGGTATGGGACATCCCTTGGGTCAGTTGGGGTCAGCTGTCCCAGCTGTGTCCCCTCCCAACTCCTTGTGCCCCCCCAGCCTCCTCACTGGTGGGATCGAGTGAGGAGCAGCAAAGGCCTTGCCCCTGTGTAAGCACTGCTCAGCAGCAACTAAAACAGCCCTGTGTTATCAACACTGTTTTCAACACAAATCCAAAACAGAGCCCCATAGTAGCTACTATGAAGAAAATTAACTCTATCCCAGCCAAAACAAGCACACATGCTCATCCCCAGGCTCCATCTCTTTTCTTGATGAGGTGAAGCACTGCTCTCTCTAGGGGAGAAGAAACAATAGAGAAGGGGCAAGAGACTGTTAGGGGTCTTGTAAACTTTCCATGCCTATCAGCCTTCAGCTGGATCTCCTCAGGGCTCTCCTGGTACCACCTCTCCTGCCTGGATCTCAGCTTTTTTGGGAGTTTCTGTTGTGTTTTATGTTGTCCAGGGTTTCAGGACATCATCTGGTCTATCACCCCATCAGAGCAAGGCCAACTTTGAAACTAGATGCACCTTCCAAGTTAGATCAGAACATATACAGCCAAGTTGTGAGTATCTTTAATAGTGGAGAGTCCCCAACTTCTCTGGGCAACCTGGTCCAGTGTTTGACCACCCTGCATGAGAATTTTTCCCCTGATACCCAGTGTTATCAGTGTTACACTACCACAGCTCAATATATGCACTGGACTTTTTGTTGCCCCTCTCCTTTCACACCTACGGGTTCAAGGTAGCGACGAATGATTGCCTTTACCTTTCATTTGCTTCACCTCTCTTCTTATTCCCTTGTATCTATGTGGGACTAATTTTAAGCTGGAGCTGCTTCACTTCAGAGAGCACTCAGCCTCCAACTATTCAGGTCTCTAGCACTTGTTTAACAGATGGTAGGTATTCCCTCACTGGCAGTCAGCTGGACACAAGAGCACCTTAAGATGAGGAATAGCTGGAGTTTGCTAGATGCAAAAGTCTGCCTGGCCACTCTTGCCCAACAGCAGTAGCTGGGACAACCCACACTCGCTCAGTGAGTATCCAGGACTCTCCAAAGAGCCCATAAAACTGGGAGGATCTAGAAGCAAAGCCCAGAAGCAGCTGTGCAAATTCTTGCCACTGTTGGCTGCTCCTGTTTGCTGTGCTCTGGGGAGCGCAGAGACTGTGCTGTTAGTTGTTTTGTGCATCTGATTTTAATATTTGTGCCTATAACTTTCTTTAATAGCAGCTCGTTAACTTATTTTATGGAGTGTCTAGTTGCAGGAAAATGGCAGCCTTTGCTGTAATATAGGAGAGGTGACGTAGGAGAGGACTTAACAGATCAATGTAAAGGTTGGGGGCATTCCCACTGCTCTCCAGAGGTTTGCAACAAGCCGCTGTTCAGTACCAGAATATCATCAGACAATGCTTAACCACACACCTGCGACGTTTTGGCAAAGTTTGTTCTTTTGTCTTAGAAAATAGTTATTCTGAGTATCCCTGTTTTCCATGGCCCATGTTTTCACCCTGCTGCCTGGTAGGGATCCCCTGGACACGGGGCAGGGTTGCAGGGGATTATCACTGCCCCCATATCATCTTTGCTGCAGCAGCTTCTGTCTCGTGTCCTCTGCCTCACAGCAGCTGAGGGCTTTGTTATTTGGAGAGAGAATCACAAGAATGCAGGAGAGTTTAAAGACATGATGGCATTGAGACCACGCTTTGAGGGAAGAGGTGTGGACATGATTGGTTTATGGGGGGAAAGGCTAGGGACCTGACTGATCCCACCCCTTCCACACCCAGGCACAGGCAGGCATGTTGCCTGCTGATAACCATGACCACTCCTCTGTACTGCTGATCCCTCTCACCACCCAGAAACAGCAGCAATGGGCAAAGGGGCAAGCCATGTCCCTTGCCCATTGCTGGAGATAAAAAAAAAATTTGACTCAGAATTTACTTTTCCATACTTTTCAGTGTGTGATATGAAAGTGATGTGAATAAGGCTATTGTTTACTGATAATTCTGAGCTTTCAGTACAGAAAAATATATAACTGACAGTCAAATATGGAAAATAAAGTCAACATTTTATTTGCAGCCCTCTGCATTTTTAGCTGAGGGAAGATAACTTGCTATAATTTTGAATCATTGATTGAAAATTTGTTCACCACAAAGTATCATTGCTGTGCTCAAATTTTCCACATTCACATTTGTGCTGACACAGCTCCAATGAAATGTTAATCTTGCCTAATCACTAGCACAGAGCAGTTAGGAGGCCTGTGGGTTTTTTTAATGTATATATTCAGTACACCAATATAGCTGCATCAGTGGAAAGCAAATGTATTTCTTGATTGGTGTAATTCAGCAGGTTCTTGTTAGAGGTTGTAATTAACTACCACCCGGTGCACAGACAAAAAAGTTTGTAAGGCTGCTGCTAGACTGGAGATAAATAATTTGTTTGGGAAAAGTAGAACTACAGTGAAGAAAACGTGATGTGTCTAACTGAAATATTACTAGAAAAATTGTTCTAGAGCTCATACAATAGCTTACTAGACAAAGTCCTGTATACAGACAATGAAATGTAAGTGCCAAAATCAATTAGGACCTTATGAAAATTTAATCAAAGTTTATAGTAAATAATTCCACCCTAGATAAAGCTACATTTCATTAATTTTTTATTGTTACTCATTTAAACTGAAGTGATTACTGCACAGAGTAGAAACTTTGTTGTCATAAATAAATCTAAGCACAGTCCAGGGATCAGTTTGGGGTAAGCTCTTTGCTTGTGTTAAGATTCCTGGTCCTGCTCCAAGAGGCAGTTCAGCATTTTAACAAATCCCTTCCACTCTAATATATGTGTTGCCCTCAGAGCAGGGACTGGACCTCAGGTCTCTCCCTGTGCTAGCAAGTGCCAAATCCCTGGCTGAAACATTAGATTTTGGATTAGCAAAGCCCTCGTTCCTCTCTGAAGTGCAGAGTAAGTTTAGCTGAAGGACTGGAGGGTCGCCTGCCTCCTGGCTAGCCTTTACCATGGCAGCTTGGACACGCTTCATGCCAAGGACGGAGAAGGCTAAAGACTCTTCCACATAAGCCCTTTTTTTATGCATCAGTGACTGTTCTTTCTTCCTCAGACACCTGTGTGAAAACCTGAGATATCCAGGTATCTTTTCTGCATAAATACAATAAAACTTATGAGGGACTCAGGTTTTCAGATGGTGGAGTCCATACAAGTTCCTTAGGCTTTTTTGAAACCAAGAACTGTTATGTCTGTATGAACAAGATAGTCATTGCATTGCTTGTATCTGTCCATTCCTATGCTGGCTGTGGACTGATGTGCCTAAATTTATGTTTACCTGGAAGATTTCAAAGACCTGATGTGTGCAGGTGGCATGTGTGGCATATGTGTCTGTGCATAGTCTGCAATATTTGTTTTAGCTGAAAGAGTGTTGGTTTTAACATCCAGATGGGTGTTCAAGTCCTGGAAAGTAATTCCAGAAAGCATTCAGGGAAGTCAGAATGTATGAACTGCTCAGTATTTTGTGATAGAAAGGGTTAAGGAAATTCTTAGCAGTGTAAAGAGGGAAATAATGATTAAGGGTGAAAAGGTGGCTTTTAGGTTTGTGTACAAAATTGGCTAGACTAGGCCTAGGGTAATGTGTAGTTCTGGCATACTTATATTAAAAAAATCATGAAAAGTTGCTGAGAGTGAAAAAATGCCACAAAAAAGTTGTGGAGATTGGAGGAAATATAATTCCTTGGGAGATGTAAAGAGCACCATCACTTTAGCTTAGCAAAGAAAATTTCAAGGTGACCTCAAGAGGAAAATTAACTGGGAATGGAAGTGTTCTTTAATTCACTTTATAATTATGGACAAAGGCATAACAAGAAATGATGGTTCAAAGCCAGGCTAGACAAATGTAAATGAGAAATAAGGTACAAATATATTTTAGGGAGGTTATAAACTATTGAAGCAAACTATGGAAGAAAATGGTTGGTTCTGCATCTCCTGATATGTCCAAATGCCGTTCTGAAGTTTGCCTAAGTCAAACAGAAATTATCATACTCAGCACAGAGATAACTGGGTGAAATTAAGTGGTCAGTGTTCTGGTTGTTTCTGGTGCTGAGGATCTAGATTTTATCTTTTTATTAGATATAGATTATGTATTTTTACTTTTTAAGTGTAAAGTTTATCAGTATTATTGCAAAACTTTCACTGGGTCTGTAAACATAATCAATCAATTGGGTATTGATATGGCAGGTAGCGGTTTGGTCAGAAATACAAAATATCAGAACATCTGTGTGATTAATGAAGCAGCTGAGACACAAGTGATTCCACATTAGTGGGGCAGATGTTTGTTCTAAGAGAGCAAGTGGAGTGTTGTTTCAGAGAAAGTAAAATCAGTGACATTCCTGGACCTCCTCCCAGTACAAAGAGCTGTAGGAACATACTCCCACTGGTAAAGGTCAGATTGATTCAATGGCTGTCATTTCCTGCAAATAAAACACCTACTTACAAAAAGTAAATAAAGAAGTGCTAAATTTAATGCAGTATGAATGAATACTCCAACAAATATCAATGCCTCAGTTGTCTAGGCAGCTAACCAATTATATTTATATTTATAAAAATGTCTACAAAAATCAGAGAAATCTTCACATTTTGCAGTGATCTCTGTCCTTACAGCTTTGTCATCTGCTTGGGACTTTTCAACCTGGAAAAGGACAGGCAGAACAGCCCCACAGCAGCTGTTCAGCACTAGATGTCTGAACCAAGGGACCTGTCTCTGCTTCCAGATGCCCGAGTTGGCGGGACCATCCTGTCCTTGCCCACATCAAAGAAGGCCCTGGACATGTGACTGCTAGGGAACACATTTGAGTTTCCCCGAAACCTATTCTTTGTGTACCTCAAGCTGTGCTACAAGAAGCACAGCACAGCGGCAAAATTGTCCAAACCCAAGATCTGTCCTTTCACCCAGGGACCAGAGGAAACAACAAGCGTGGGATGGGACAGGCCACCTTTGGCCCAGCCATCCCTGGGTGCCACAGCTCCAGGAGCAGGAAATTAAGATCCATGTTAATCTTAAATGGAGCTGACAACCTGTCTTCAGTGAGAACTTTTGATCCACTGCTCCTTTGGGAATGAACTAAATTGTACCATCAAAGGCAGCTATAATTCTGCATGCAGGGATTTATGCTACTCCATTCAGAAGTAAATTCAGATGAGTTTTTCTGGGAATTTAAATAGATGAACCCCTATTCATATCTGTGGGAGCAGAACTAGCCTATTTCAGATCTTCTTATATGCACTGACTGGGTGATATCCAATAGTCTCTTACTACCTTCAGACATTGCTTCACTGCTATTTATGGCACGTTGATATCATATTGCACCATGGGGATGCCACCCTACCTATTGCTACATTTGCAATATAAAATGTCAGGCAGGAGAATTAATATGCAGGAAGTCCAGGCAATGGACTCCCACTAGCATATAGCACATATTTGTCCTTCTGCCAGTGAAAACCTTTGCACAGGGATTTGATTTCCCTGGGCTGATGATGAATGGCTCTGTGAATTTGGTTTGGTCCCATCCCTTCCTCAGTGCTGATAAAGGTGAACAGAAGCAAAGGAAGGTAATTAAAACCTTTCTCCTCAAGGGATTTGGTTAACCACATTCATCTGGAATATTTTTATTATCAGGGAGAATAACAAGAAAACCAGATGAACGGCACAGGAAGGTATTAGCAAATTTCTTCACTCCCATTCCCCCAAGAGAAAGCGCTTTCTGCACATCCATCTTATATTTATATTTCACCTCCTCTCTTCCCCTTCTTTTCTGAATTTCTCCAAATAACACAACTTAGTTGTCTCCTCTCCTGTTCCCTGAAGTTCTTAATGTTTGATGAATAATCCTGTTTCTCTCCTTCAAGCCAACCTGAGAATCCCCCTCCTTGCCATGAGTCCTCTCCAACAACACCTCACCTGAGCTATATTCTCAGTCCCTTCTTGGCATCCCATGGGGTAGTTATTACTCTGTATCAAAGAGGAACATTTCTCACAGTCTCTTTTCATTATTTTGAGAAAGGTCAGGCTCCCTCCCAGCACCAACTCCTTCAGCAGCATCTCAGCATCTCAGTGCTTCTCTCACTTCTCTGCATAGTGAAGCAGGGGTCCAGCAGCTCTGGAAAATGGGCATCTGACTTGCTTGTTGCTTTCTTGAGTCTCGAAGGCAATGTCAGCACTTAGATTTGTCTTTGGCATCCCAATGTGGATCTCAGTGCACTGAAAGTCTTCAATAAAGGGGATGTTTGTTCTGATGACACCACCCTTTTTTGGCAATGAGGATTTACCTTCAGTCCTGCTGGGTTTCCTCTACAAGTTGTGCTTCCTGAATGTACAGATTTCCTGGAACTGGAACTATGTCAGGGAAAATCTAGAAGATGGCACTGAAGAAATATCCTTTCTTGTATCAAACCTGCATTCCCATGATGTCTCATCCATGAACAGGGGCATACTCACTACAGTTTTGTTGGCTCTATCTTGTTCTCGGCTATTCCAGCTCCTGAGTCCTCCCCAACAGTGCAGCTCTACAGCTACATTTTGGGAGTGTGGTTTGAATGGTTAAAGCACCCAAATGGACATCCAGGAATATGCCTCATACTCCTGCCTCTCTCTGCTGTGTCCCTGCCTCTCCCTCTCCATCTGCTGTTAGGCAGGGGAAGGCAGTGCTGCCTGAAAATTTCTTAATATTTGCAGAATGCTTTGAGAACCCCAAATGAGAGGATCCCTAAATACAGGCACAGGCTGATGTCAAGCCAAAGAGGATGAACTGAAAGTATCAAAGCCTGGAAATGGCTTGCCTGGACCTTTGCTTCCCTTCTGAAAGTTCAGGAACACTACAGCATCCCAAAACACTTCAGGGACACTGTGAGAGAGGAAACCTGAAGCCTCAGGTTTTCTTTTAGGTACAAGCAGATGAAAGGGGCTCTCTGATTGCAAATAGGTGCAAACCATGGTTTGTGGATCTGTGTCCAATGTTGAAGTAGCAGTGGGATGCTAAGGCTTCTGCAAATACTGCTGCAGTATTATTGCACTAATAATTGACCTTTTCATATACATGAGGCCTGGAAAAACTTGTTTCCTGCTAAAGTCACCATGTGGTATGCAAATGTATTTATGTGCTATACTTGTATTATCAGAGGCTTACTAGGTTTAGTCCTGGAGTGACTGATGGTCCTGTTTGTAGAAGGACACTGAAGACATGGGCAGTTGATCTGCCAGTACAGAACAACGAATATCCGATTAAGCAAGTAAATAAAATAAATGCATTGTGTCTGCAAAGGAACTCTGTTGGCACATTGGCTCTGCAGAGCCCTCTGGGCTGACTTGGTTTGACTGCCCAGCGGTGGGGCCAAATGGGAACATGGTATTTCGCCCACAGCTCTGATCTCTTCTGCTCTGCACACTTGAGGTCCTGTGGCTCCCAAATTTGGCAGACCCAATGCAGCTTGCAGCCTAGCTGCTGCCTGCTCTGCTACTTCGCCACACGGGACAGGCCCTTGAGCCATGGCTGCACTGATGGGAAGGCCATCAAGTCAAGCCAGCCTTCCTAAGAGAAAATTCACAGAGTAATTTGCCTTTGTCTCCCTGGGGTCAGGGCGGCATGGTGTGCAGCATTGCAGTCGCCAAGGTTCATGAAGAGCTGAGCTGCAGCAGATCCCTTGCATCAGCCAGGCAACAGCCCAAAGGCTGAGGCAGTTTAATCCAGCACTTGCTGGAGGAGGAGGAGGAGGAGGAGGAGAAAGGCTTCATCAGAAGCATTTGGGCTTCCTATGCAATCAGCTTTTGCTAATGATGCTGTTCATTCTCCTGAGAGATGGAGGCTTTCTCCTCATAGCCCTATACAAACATACAGCAAATTGTAAATTTTATAAACAACTGAAAAATAATTCTTATAATGAAAAGTGTCTGGCAGCTTTATCAACAACTGCTCCTGTGCCCCTATCAATGCATGCACACAGCCTGCCATGTTAGGGACACTACAGTGGTATGTGAATTAGGAACAGAATTTCCCAGGAGCATTCAACCGTGCAGGTACCCAGCATACAGAAGAGGTAGTTATATTAGTTATGGGTATGAACACGCTTCTCAGGGTGTGTAGAATTGCTGGGTTGAGTACAACACCTACACAGCATTCACTGAGAATGAAAGATACCACTGAGAATGTTGATACCCTTCCAAAATCTAAGCTAGATTTTGGCAAAAATTACAGATCCAGTGGGACACCAGTATGGATCGTAGGTTTCCTTCAGCTTCTGGAAGATGTGGATGGGGTTTTTTTAAACTACAGTTTAAAAATTCCCTGGAATGAATTCAACACACTTCAAAGGTCTCAAGTCAGTGTAACAGAGATCACTGAAGCTTTCCCAGCTGTCAGTATTAGCAATATGAGGACTCTAAGGGGATTTCTCCTGTAACATTTCTAGATAAATCTGGAAATTCCTGCATGGTATTAATTGCCCAGAACAAGTGTAGGTTGGGATGGGTATGAGCTTCATAAGAGGTAGCCATTGCTAGACTCTAGAAAGAAAACTGGTTTACTTTTTGAATGAAATTAATAATGTCAAGTTTAGACCTCTTCTTCCTATATCTTGATTATACAGATTATCCATAATTTGAGACAATGGTCTAGGTCTCCAACTGACCAGTCTTCATTGACTTTATTAGGAAAACTTGATGAGGAAGGTTACTTGTGCAAGGGGCTGGGGGATCTAGCAGTTAGGGGTGGATGAGGTGGCAGCAAATGACTCTCAGTTGAAAGGACCAGGAAACAAATAGGAATCAGTAGCTTGGATGCTGGACTCCATGAAATATGAGAGTGAGTGGAGCCATGTGTGATGGTAAGGATCTGGGCTGGAAAATAAATCAGTTACTGGAGTTAGCAAATGAAAAATACATGCCTGCAAGTCAAGGTAAGAAAAGGGAGGAATAAGCTTCTTTCAGCAAAACTCTTATTTTGAGAAGTGTGATGATGGGGCAGACAGGCAGTGAAAATATCTCAATGCCAATTAGATTGAAAGTCAATTGGAAGAGACTTGTTGAGTGCATTAAAGACTGTTAATTTTTGTAAAGTTTCAGTAGGAAAACTAGACAGGAGGTGGACAGTAATTAATGTAAATTGCAAGGAAAAGCCCAGGAAATCAAATGTTAACAGCCTCCCCAATGAAACAAAATGAGTTAATCATAATTATCATTATTACAATGTGTATCAGGGGAATTAATAATCGTTAGTTAATTGTCAACAGTGTCATCCTAACTTTCTCCTAGTGCATTTGCATGTTTTCCACCTCTTATTTGGTCTCATTAGTTTAAAGAGATGCTGTCAACTTGAAATTCAAGCTTTTTTAAAAAAATAAATTAAAAGCTGTTGCTCTTCCCCTTCTGCCAATTATGACTTTGCAGTTATGTACTGCTATTTTAAAAATGTTTTTTCTTCCTCATGTCCAAAAGTTGGAAAAGGAAAACGAACTACTGTGGAACAGTGACAGTCATTAAAAAATATGCCACCAAGGATTCAAAGTAAACGAACTGGAAAACCTATTTCTTTCTGGTCTCTTCTAGGACTCAAAATGTAGAGACACCAAATGAATACAGTACCTGATCAGAGCTGTTCTTTCAGATAAATGTCATGCAAAGTTACACACAAGAACCAAAGCTTCAGCTATGTCTCTCTCATGTTTCTTCAGAGAGCTGCACGTTACAAGAAAAGTTACCTGAGTTTCTTATCAGTGGGGAATAGACCCTGGATAAATGCAGGGATTGCTGTAGCAGATACCTTGTGTTGAAATTAAAGTGAAAATTGAACCTTCCTTAAGATCATGTTATGATTCTAGGGAATGATGCTACTGGTGATATTTGAACCATTGTTATTTCTCATTTTAGAGATGGGCCCATTATGTACAAGTCATATGTACTTTTGACTGATGCTCCACAATACAGTCTGTTGTTTGTGTTTGTCATCCCTTACACCTTTGGTCATAGTTTTCATTGTTTATATTGTTATAATGTCCTTTTTTTATATATACTTTATTACTTTCTGGAGACAGAATAAACTTTTTTTAAAGTTTTGCTCAATTTTCTAGATCATTCTGCAGTGGAGACATTGCTGTGGGTAAGCCCACACTCCATTGTCCAAGGTTAAAAAAAACAAAAACCCAAACGAATTCAACCTGTATACTGCATTAAATGTTTATAAATGCCATCAAAAGTATTATAAGACTTGAGGCTAGAGATTGTATCCTTTTATTAAATGAGCTACTAGGCTTGGAAAAATTATATTGGTCTGTCTAATAAAAGATATTTATTTTACCCACATAGTAGTTTTTATTATGAAGCTGTGGGTAGTTGCCAGTGCCGTCAGACCTGAAACAAGCACTGGCATGGTGATACCAGGGTGCTCAATTTGTCTCTCTGTCCCCTTGCTTGTCAGGGAAAGCACACAATTGCTCCTTGGCTGTGGACACAGCCCAACCGTCACAGCATGGTCAGGACAGCAGGTCTGGGCAGCTGTCCTGCTCCAGTCACCATCAGCAAACACGGGGCTGACTGGCACATCCCCCAGACAGCACCCATCATGGGATTTGCACATCTCATCATTCCTTTCCTGGTTCTTGGCCCTCCTTTTTGCTGCTTATACCTCCCTTCCTAGACCCCAGCCTCCCCACCAGTTACACAAACTGCTTCTAAAGCCCTTTCCCCGCTTGGTACCAGTTCTGCAACATCCATATCTGAACTTGGTATTTTTTGATTCATTTACCTGTGTAATCTTGGCCTTGCATGGCATTCTCTGCACCTTTAATAAAAGGTTTTAAAGGGTTTTTTTTGATGGTGTTGGACCTGGGATTAAGGATTTCCTTGGTGTCATATATTAACAGGGCCACAGGGACTCCTCACATCTAGATTTGCTCTTCCCATGACAGTTAGGACAAAGGGGTGACGTTGGGGCATGAGGGGCAGAAACAAGAAAGGCATAACAGGAAAAAAGAGGAACAAAAAATATCTCTGCAGGATGTTTTGGAAGGTGGGACAGCAGGTGAAGATGCTGGGAGCCTTTGGGAGGAGATTGTCAGTCCCACATCCAAAACTGGAGCTGAAGGTGGTTGGCTGGAGTGGCTGGCTTGCTCCATACTAGGCCATCTCCCCTCTGCTTGCCTGTTCATATGGCATGAACACCTGCAGGCTATGGCCCAGGGACCCTCATGGGCAGTGCAGCCCTTTCATCAGGGGTGCCACACTTCCCATGGCCAACATCTTCCAGGGGGCTGCAGGATGACACAGCCTTCTATGCCACACTTTGGGTGCTGGGCTGAGTGAGAAGATTTAGAAGCCACCCATATTCTAATAGCCAAAAGGCCAGGGGCACCACAACCATATACACATGAAGGGTTAGCCGTGAGCAGAGTTTCCTTCCTTCAAGAACTTCTCTGATACCCTTCCATGATCAAGACCTCCCTCTCCCTTGGTGATAAACTGACTTACTCCCCAGACACTGGCAGCTCACATCCAGCCTCCTGAACAGCTGTGTTCTGAGCCAAACTTTGCAACATGAACATGGATTCCTGGGCTGGTTCCCTGGAGGAGAGATGTGAGCAGGATATTACAAGAGACACTGGTAAGTCTCCCCCCAGTCTGGGCTTGTCCCCAGTGACTTTTACAGACCTGTAACAGCTCTAGGTTCAGCCTGCAGGAAAAGAAAGCTCTAACGAGTGCAGATAGATGTCCCATAGCACAGGTGTGCCTTGTGTCTCTTCACCTAATCTGCAGACCTGCATGAAGCCCTGCCCCAGAGCTAGGCTTTGTGTCAGACCAGAGCCAAGCTCTCACCAGCTGCTCTGCCCTGGGTTGCTTTCAAGGCAATGCGAAAAGCAGTGAAGGGTCCAGGAGCAACCTGCTGGTTTAGTCCACCCCAGAGACAAGGTCAGGCATGACTTAATCTAAATGTGGATGTAATGCACTAACAGAAGAAGAAATAATGTCTCTGTTCAGATGCACTAAGAACACTTGTTGGGACCCATGGGAAGCATCCTGGTCTTTCTTCTGGGAGACTTAAAGAGAAGGTCAAATGTCCTGAAGATTTCATGGCTTCTACCACAGTTGCAGTTTGTATTTCAAGTGGTTGGGTGGGTGCTGCTCTTGGGACTATGACAAGGTGTCCATGAGGACTGCAGGAGGAATAGGTCCTGCAAACCATGGAGGCAGTAGATTACAGTATACCTGCAATCTGTAAAGCATCTGAGAGAGTATATATATATATATATATATATATATTCTTAAAAAACACTCCCTTCACTGATGATGAAGATCTATAATAATAATAAGAAGCACCAACAATAAGCCCAGGGATCACAGAGATGTACTGAAGAGGTACATCTCTGAGATCAAATATGGTAGAAATCAGCTACAGTTTAAATGAAAGTGTACATGTAAAAGAGAGAAAGTAAGCAGAGGTTATGTATGTGCAAACAGACTGTTTATACTCTGCCTCCTGTATAGGAGCATCCTGAACTTTGCTATGTTCCAAACCTATGGCTCTGTGAAATACTCTTTGTCACTGAGTTTCATAGCACTGAGACTCTTTTGGAAGGATGCCAGGCTGCCTCATCGGCCCAAACTGGCCCCGTGGTGCAGCTGCAAAGAGTCTGGGACACCTGGAAGGAATTAGGCAAAGCACAGAGTGCAGGATCCAATCAAAGAGGACTACATCTGCCCTGCAAAGAGTTTAAAGATTTCCCCTGGCTGTCCCAGATGTTCACCCTAATCCCAATCTGAAACAGCACAGAAGGTCTGCAGCCCCATGCTGAGACCAGCCCTTGGGCCACTCCCAGGCTAGCAGCAGCCATTTGGAGAGGAGCAGCATTTCCATATTGCTCCCAGTTCCCACTCCAGCTGAAGTCTCTGGGCTTCCGATTCACTGGTGTCTTATAAATAACATGCTGAGTCTCAAGGGGTTTTGCATTTCTGAAGCCCTCATATTCAAGAAGGATGCTCTTCATCTCCTCTGCAACTGGGAGACGTAGCTGGCTGTCCTCTAGGTCATGACAGACTGTCCCTTCCACTTACATGCCATGGGAGAAGGGCATTTGGAAGAATGAAATAATTTGGAGGAATCAAACATTTACACAAGTTTGTTTTGTAAACTGAGAGCTTCAAAAGCATCAGGGTTTGATTCAGCTGTGAGAGTAGCCCCAAGGGCTGGGTGTTTATTGGAGCTGCTCTTGGAGGTGATGTGTCAAACCCTGCTCCCAGGGTCACACCTGCCATGGGAGACACTGACGTGAGTCAACCCCCCTAGCTGTCTGAGGAGCTACTATCCATTCTCAATATTTTATCATGATTACTGGTTCATTCACTTGCACACTTCCTTGAAATTCCTGTGGAAGAGAGGATTGCATTAGGAAGGCAAGAGAAAATAGGGATCCTCTTAGTTTTGCAAATGAGACCATCTCCCCCATTTTCAAAATCTTTTCCAGTTTTATCCAGGTGTCATGGTTTAACCCCAGCCAGCAACTAGGCACCACACAGCCACTCACTCCTTTCCCCCCACACATAGAGGGATGGGGAAGAGAATCAGAAGGAAAAAAGTAAAACTCTTGGGTTGAGATAAAGGTAGTTTAATAGGACAGAAAGGAAGATAATAATGATGACAATAATAATAATAATAAAATTACAATAATAATAAAAGGATTGGAAGATACAAAACAAGTGATGCACAATACAATTGCTCACTGACCAATGCCCAGTTAGTTCCTGAGCAGTGATCCCCCCCAGGTCAACTCCCCCCCCCAGTTTATATACTAGACATGA
>VYZV01012855.1:215071-229376 GCA_013401275.1 Pandion haliaetus | reverse complement strand
CAACATTCTTCTCATACTAAATCCAAAACATAACACTGTACCAGATACTAGAAAGAAAATTAACTCTATCCCAGATGAAACCAGGACACCAGGTTTTTGAGTTCTATTCACCGTTAGAAAATGAAGTGCCAAAACCCTGTAACAATAGCATTTTTGCCTACTGTTTCTACCCCATCCAACAATGGCAATCCAAGGGATGTAGGATCCAGAGAAAAGCTGTTCCCACAGGCTTCCTAATGTTGTGAAGCCCGGAGTTTTGCAAACTGCACTGAGGATATTGAGGAGTTTTATGAGCCCACATGTTGAACCTTTTAGTTTTGTCCATTGGCGTCCTCAAAAAAATGGCTTGCTTCGTCTAAGTCTGCATTGTGTTTGATTCACTAGCTCCCCAAAATGACTTTGTCTTTGCTTCCATCTCCAGCTGAACACTATTCATATGAATGAAGAACTGCTGAATTTAATCTCCGCATGTATCAGCTTTCAAAAATAGGGACACTTGGGAAACATGTTTTTAACTAAAAAAATAACTTTGCAGTTTCTCCACCTTTCCCAAGGACATCTTGCTTCTATAGGACTCACCATCCCTGTTCTCTGCATCATGTAACCAGGCTCTCTCTAAGAAGAATTAGATATGCTTGAAAAACAGAGCCTGTAACCTTTCTGCATGGTCAAAACAGCATCACGATGTGCTGGCTATGGGAAATGTGGGATGGGAAGGGACTTTTGGATTCATTAGGCTCCATCCCTTGATATCACATGCCACCACATTATATAATCTTTTTCTTAAAAATACTGAATTGCATCTTAAAAGTAACTTAGTTTTTTGCTCACATTGTTCCTGTTGAAAAGCTGTTGCCAGGACTTCATTCTTACAGGTGGAAATGGTTTCATTTTCTGCTGATATTTATTCATGGCTATACTCATTTGTTGTTCTGCTAGCACTGCCCTGCAGCTTTTCTCTTGGTAGACATCTACCCCCTGATGTTACACATAAATCAAAACCATTTCTCTTCTCAGTCTTTACTTCCCTGGGTTAAACAATCCAAATTCTTCCTGTCATCTTTTGTATGATCATCTCTGCATTCCCCACTTCTCCTAGGTGTATAACCTAGACTTGCTCCAGGCTGAATTTATCTTTCTTGGACATGAAAACCAATATGCATATAGGAAACAAAGTACATATGGCTTTTACAATGCTGTAACTATTTGTCATTTGTAATTATATTATATTGCCCCTCTGGACAACGTTTTAGCAATACAAAGGTGATCTTCCCGTACAGGAATAGCATCAGTTACACCAACATAGTTGTATGATGGTGAGGAGTCTAAAACTGCCACATGCCTGGTTTTACCTTTATTTCTTTGCTGTCAGAGGCTACTGTAGAGAGAATGTGCACCAGATTCACGTGTCCAGGTTTTCTAAATCCTCTTTGGAGGTATTTAAAAGACATGTAGATGTGATGCTTAGGGACATGCTTTAGTGGTGGACTTAGCAGTGTTACTTTAATGGTTGGACTCAATGATCTTAAAGGTCTTTTCCAACCTAAACAATTCTATTATTTTCTTCAAAAGCCAAAGGGGTTCAAGTGTATGGGGGTCTTTCCTACTGGGCCCTTGGGGAAAAGTACATTTACCTGGAGAAGGGGTGTTGAAGATAGGCAGTATGACTTCTTCTGAGGAAGGAATTGGCTCAGAACAAAGCCTGGAGACTGGTGTAAATGATTTGCTTAACTTTGGAGGAGCTGGCCAGATATATTGCACCTGTAGGGATGGGAAACAGAGCAGTCTGAGCAGACAAGCTTGAATTTGCTCTCTTCTGTAGTCTACCTTTATATTTTTAAGACGGTGGTATGTAACTCATTTTTCCAGCATGTATTTTCCTGGCCAACCTAAAACTATGGAGGAAGTTTCATTTCTGATGTAGGCAGGGGGGCTAAATATTGCCACTGCAGGCAGCTATGAAGAGATATTTTGGTTTTATACTTGCTGTATGCTCAGATAACTTGGAAAGACAATAGTAATATTTTACATGTAACAGAGATACCTCTTTCCCATCACTGCTGTCTACATCAAACCATTGCTGCCTATACTCTCCTGCTTCTCTGTTTCTGGTGGCCTTCCGAATTATAATCTGCTGTGTTCATTAAGAGTCCATTAAAATCGATGGACCATTAAAGCCTGCCCAGTAAATCTGGCAGCAGTCAACAGATTAAATTCAAGGTCCAGCCAAACATATTAGAAACACTTTCTTGCTGACCGCAGCCATTCCAACTGAGACTTGTGTCTGAAAATGAAATACTGTAATCTCTCTGGCTGTCAGCTAGCCTGCTGTTATTTGTGCTAAGGCTTCCCCTGCTGTGAAGATAGCTATATTTACAGTGGTTATTTATGCAGCACCATATTATGTTTAGCTATTAATCATATGGTGACATACTCTTTTTCAATTGGTTAACTGGAAGAGAACACCTCGTGTACAAAGCACAACCTTCCATTCATCTTTTCTTTTCCAACTTGAATTGCCTGGTCTTGATAAAATAAAATTAAATTTTAGAGTTTTAAACAATTTCCTCCTACCAAGGTCTCTTCTGAGGGAAAGGGCAAATGCAAAGAAAATTTCCTGCTGTTTACTACTTATACCCCATATAACCCTGCATACACTTAGTTGTACCTCAGTTCGCAGAATTAGTTCTCCTGACATGAGTAGGACTGTTCCCAGGGCTTAAGTTATGCACCTTCAGAAGCACTTGTAAGATCTCAGCAATAGATGATATTCACTACTGTGTCATTTTCACATTTTACTAATTATGCTTTACTCTTCTTATGAACTAAGCTTCCTGGGTATAAGTAGAATTTCTTACATAGTCACAAATGCAATTCAAGCCGTCTAAAAGTAAAACACCCAGTTCAAGTGAGTTGACTAGGGTTTCCAGCAGTCAAAGAGAGAGAAGCCTGTCTAAATGGCAACCATTTTGGGGTTTGGAGCAAAAGTTAATTCTGGAAATGCTACATGGCTTATTCTAGGCAGCTAGTATTTTGAGGATGAAAGCAAGTGGAAGGAATTCCCTCCTATCTCACAGATTAGTATTATTTCAGAAAATAACAGCCTGCTACACAAAACAAAATAACAACATTGTCAAGGGCTTGTTTCATTTTTATAGGACAAACTAACTCTTCACTAGATTTTTTTTTTTCATTTTGCATGAGCCTATTTTTAGTTCCCTCAGCACTGAAGAAGACTGATTGGATTGGGATAAGGTCATAAAGCTTTTTCGGTTTTAACCCAGAACTACTTATTCACCTAAAAAAAAGAAAAATTATCTCAAACTGATTTTTATGCATTTCACTGAAAACTAATGCATATAAAAGCATGGGATAGAATAGAGATAAATATTAATAAGTAGCAGCATAGTAGAGCCATAGAATAGCTTATAGCATGACTAGAAGCAATATTTGAACGTTTCTGAAAAGTTATTTCTTAAATTAATCACACAGGCTTTTGGGTACAACATCTTGTTTCTGTTTGGCAAAGATGTAGGTATAGCCTTATTCTATTACTCAGATATTACCTAAAGTAATTAAAATAGACTATAAAATCAACTATCTGAACTCATGCTCAGTTAGATGGGAACAAACAGATGAAATTGATAGTCACTTTTTCCAGGCAATTTGCAGGCTGGAACTAATTAATACAAAAATGGTTACAAGAAATATATTGTAGTATTAACCTCTAGCTTAGATTTGTTCAGGAGGCTAATAAGTTATTAGTAGCTTCAGATAAGTTAACTGCTATTTTAATTTTTACGGTGACACAAATATAGCACCTTTTCTCAGTTTAATCATCTTCATTCCAATCTTTTATACACACCCACCAGCGGGTCTCAATTGAGCAGCATGCATTTTGCAGCAAACAATAGCTATTTAATAAAGCATTCGTTAGTGTGCAGCTGCCAGCTGATGTTCCAAGTCTGCACCCTGAGGTATGGCGAAGGTCTTTATCTCTCTTTGGTTTCTGCAGGACCTATAGAAGTTCCATTATATGGCTGATCAATCTGTAAAAGGGATGGTTTTTCACTTGCAGTGCTTATAGCATCCTGACCAGTCCTGTAATGTCAATCAAATTTCTGTCATTTGGGTTTATGAGGGTTTGTGCATGGAGCCACATATATTTCAATATGTTCTCCAGGAATCCCAACATAATTTGTTCCAGGAGTAATTGCATGATTTTATTTTAATTTTTTTTTTTCTTCCTAGGAGTGTATGAGGAGCTGCACTTGACATTTGCATTTTGTTTTTTCAGTGTGAAGTTGTAAATTAGTCCCAGATGCCTTGCAGTTTGGACATGGAGACTCATGAACTTCTGTAAACCTTTTGATGTTCTCTGTCTGTGATTAAAAGACTATAATAAATCTACCCACAAAGAAGATGTTAAAAAGCTGAAGCTGCAACAGCTTCTTAAGAACAGCCTAATCTCTCTAAAAATATGGGCTTGCATCAAACAGGCAAACATTTCTTTGCTTTAATTTCCCAGATTATCAGATTTCACACAGGGAGCTCTACACAGTGGTATATGAAACACCCTCATCTTCTCTCACAACACCTGATGGAGACAGAAGAGAAAATTCTTTTTCACCTAAGATGGAATTAATTGCTGTATCATAATGTTGTGGTCAAAACTGAGCAAACTTTCAAGCACTGCTGAATGGGTATCAGACATACCTGGGTGTAATGATGAGTAATGATAATTTGGGAGATTATTTTTAAGACCATGTCTAGCTTTAGAGGTCTAAATAAGGTCTTCTTTATTATCTTCTTCTGAAACAACTTCAAAACAACACCTTCAGAAAAGGCCAGAGGACAACCCAGGGAATTACAAGCCAGTCAGATTCAATTTGGTCCCTGGAAAGGTCATGAAGCAAGTCCTCTCAAAGCACATTTCTGAGCGTAGGAAGTAGAAGAAAGCGACTGGTAGCAGTCAGCATGGTTTTACCAAGAGTTAGTCATGCCTAGCCAACCTGATTGCCTCCTGTGATAAAATGATCGCTTTTTAGCATGAAGGGAGAGCAGTAGATGTCATTTTCATTGAGTTTAGCAAGGCATTCAAGGTTCTTTCCCATCATATTCTTGTACCCAAGATGGGATGCTGTGGTAGGGATGGGAAAAAAGTCAGAGGATTTATAATCTGGATGGCTGGTTGGGTTTAGAGGGTAATGGATACTAACTCATCTCTACCTGGAGATTGGCAACAAGGGGAACACCATAGCGGCCTGTCCTGGGACCTGTCCCAGGGACCTGTTTAAAATCTTTACCAATGGGTGGGAGAAGGCGACAGAGTTCTTGGTCATGAGGTTTGCAATGACATGAAATTGAGCTACTACTTGATATGTTCAAGGGCAGAGCCCAAGGGACCTGGAGGAATGGGCTGACAGGGACATCATGAAATTCAGCAATGACAAATGCAAAGTCCTTCATTGGGATGGAAGGACCCTTTGCAATAACACAAGCTTGAGACTGCCCAAGGAGCAGCTCTGTGGGAAAGGTTCCCCTGGAGGTCCTGGTGGGCAGCAAGAATGACATGGGCCAGCAGCAAGTCCAAGCAGCAACAATGGCCAACAGCAGCCTGGGCTGTATGAACAGGGACAGAAATACAGATCAAGGGAAGTCCTTATTCCCCTCTATCTAGCACTCATTAAACCACATCTAGACACTGCATCCAGTTTTGTCCCCCCAATAGAAAATAACATTGATAAACGAGTGAGTTCAGGTGAGGCCCCAAGATGATGGGGAACCTGGGCTCATTCAGCCTGGAGCAGACAGCTTTGGGGTCACCTAGCAACAGATGCCAGTGTTATGGAGAGGTCCTTGAGGAGATGGAGATGGGCTTTACACAATTGTGCATGAAGGGAGGATGAGAAACAAAAAGGAGAAGTTGAAACAGGAGAGGTTCAGCTGAATATAAGGAGAAACTTTTCCCCATGAGGACAGTCAGATGTGCAGGTTGTGCAGTCTTTGGAGGTTTTCAAGCCCCCACTGGATGAAGCCCTGAGCAGCCTGGTCTGACCTCAGAGCCGAGCCTGCTCTGAGCAGGGGTTGGACCTGAGGCCTCCTGAGGTCCCTTCCAGTCTGAGCTATCCTGTCATCCTGTGACTTCATACTGGTCTTCTTCTGAGACAGAGCATTGGCCAATGTAGCCCCTGAACTGGTCTGTCAGTCTTTTCAGGCAGATCATCCTGCCATTGCCATGACCATTATCATGGGATGTGGATAACTTTTGACTATTTCTTTTCTATGGCTCCACTGTTTTCATGCTATGTAAGGCCTAAAGCCCAAACAGAAACATTGTCAGGTGAAGGGCAGATGGACCGTTGGGGAAAATGAAGAAGCCCAAAGTCAGTCACTCAAGTGAGCAGCTGGGAACAGGCTGGAGTGGCAAGAGGAATACCTGTCCCCTGTGGCCAAGCAAATGTCTCCTGTGCACATGCTGTCTGCGTTGGGCAGGTTCTCTAAAGCCAGGTACCCCCTGTCCCCACCTGGGAGCTGTTTCTTCATGGACTATTCCTAAGGACATGGTTTAGACTCAGGTCACTATGAACCTTTCACAATCCTCCCTAATACTTCAAGTTATACTGTCACATTCAGGCAACAGAAAATCCTCACTTAGGGCAAATATTAAAGAGATCCCCAGAAATTCATCTCATTTAGCTGCTTTGGGGCTTTCCTTTTTTTCCTGTACATCCATTAGGTATTAACTGAAAAAGATCCCATCACTTCCATTAGTTGGGGACTGAGTCCTCAGTACCATGTTGAGAGCTCTGTAAGGAGCAATTCTCATTGTTCAGCTGTTGTTTAATGTTTTCATTCTTTTTGTTAATGTAAAATATCACATACTTAATTTTCAAGGACCTTTTTATTATTATGATGGCTCAAATCCTCACTAAAGTCAAAAGGCCCACAGCACACTCAGGGGCTTAGAAGGATAAAGGCAGATTACAGCTTTTTTTTTTTTTTTTAAACCCACATGTTGTGATGGTATGCTTTGCAAGGCACTTCACCTCGTGCTACCTAGCCTGGCCTCTGCTTCCTCTAACTTTAGTTACTACCTCTTATTTTATTTAGGTAGGAGGCTGGTGACCATCCCTGCTCCTTTTCCTTCACCATTTTCTCTTTTGTATACGTATGTCTTTCTGCAGCAACAGCCTCTGAGAAAATATGCGATATGTGTGAATTTATCCCAGTTCTGCTGCTCTGTGTGATCACATTGACATTGGGATGGTTGTGCTGGAGTGATGCTGAAACAGGGCGGACTTTGCCAGCATGCTGGCAGGAAGTGCAAAGTGGATGTGTCACCCCTGAGCAGATCAGTCAGGTTATTCACATGCACAGACTCTGCTGAACTGAATTGAAAACCTCACGGACATGAAGACACTTGCTTGTGTAAATATTTGCCAGTTATGGTCTTAAGTCAAGAAGTAAAGGCAGGAAGCCTTAGGGCACAATTTAGGAAATTTAAGACATACACATTCTGAAAATGTTCCAGCTTTTTGGGAGCTTTGTTCTGATTCATCACCTTGTGTTTTATACTTCATGTAAGAAGTAACAGCAATTTTGCACATTTATTTGGCAAAGAAATATTTTTTCCCATGACTTCTATTTGACTTGTTTGCTGCAATTTTTTTCTTCTGAGTGTCATATAATTTCCCACCAGCTTTCTTTTCTCTTCATATCTGGTTCTTTCCATCTTTCTGAAGAAGATTTGTCCCCTACTCTTTTTATCAGAGCTTTTTTAACATTTCCTTTGCTCATAGTTGGAATCTCTCAAAATTATTCTGGTTTATCAGTACCCTCCTGTAGTCAAGTGCCTAGAAGTGCATACAGCTATGCAACTGCAATTTTTCCTAAAGACATATAAAAAAGAATAATTACTTCTCTGGCCTTACGAATGATACCCCATAGTATAATATGCTGAAAGACTTTGTATTCTGCAGCAGAAATCACAGTGCATACTCATATTTAGCATGTTTAATTTGTTATCTATCAACTCCAAAATTAGTAAGTTATTAGTAACTTTGGAGCTTCCTGAACCCTCTGGGACTTTTCCCTTTAGATATAAACATCAGCCTCATTAATGCCATTATTCATCACTCCCTAAAGTTCTGTTAAATTCCTCTCTATCTTCAAAGTTAGAATTAAATATGTGTACGAACCATGTTCATTTCTGACTGAGTAGAAGCCCTCCAGGAACTGATGAATTTGACATTTAGTTGGTGAATGACAGTCAGTCCCTTGCAGCAAGCTCAGTTATCAGTTAGATTATGAATTTCGAAGGGTGAAAATTATTGGCTGTTTTTCTTTTTCTTTAGTGTGATCTTTCACCACTGATGTCAAAGGATGTTGTGCATCTGATGACAGTGAACTGATACCAGGAATTCACGCTATCTTCTAGTTTCAGAAATGAACCTTATTCATGGTATAGCAGGAGATGCAGTAGATCCCATGTTGTTTGGAGTCATTCAATCTGCTCTGGCTGGTAATACAACAGGCATGTTATTGTTCAACCACAACTTCTTAGGCTGTATGGGAAACATCCATTGACCCTTCAGCTCCTCTGTTAAGCCAAAGAGGACATTATAATATAACTTAGGGCTAAAATCTACCCAAGTAATAAAGTCTTAGATTGTTCTGATTTTATTAGGAAGTACTTCTGTGTGCAGGTTGGCAATAGACCCTTAGCTACTACGTGCTGAAGTCAGTGGCTCAGCTCGCCAAGGGCCAGAGAACAGCAGCAGAAACCCTGTAGAAGCCCATCTGACTGCAGCTTGGATTTCATGGCCAAACTTCACAGGGTCCAGTTAATCCTCCTTTTGCCCTTGTGCCTAGAGACCACATTCACCAGGCACCTCCAATAGTGAGGAGATGTTGGGAAGGATGAAATAGGATGAAATATAGGAAAAGCCTTGCCAGCATCCCCCTATGATTCATCTGCCACTGCTGCAGAGAAAGCTGCTGCAATGTTGGGGGCTGTCAGCACATGCTGCTGCAGGGCAGTGGCAGGTTGCAGTGCCCTGAAGGAACGAGTTTCCCCTCTGGAGACAAGGACATGCTGCCCCATGGTGAGAGGGGACTGTAGAGACCAGAGGTCTGCCATCTCTAGGGATGTAATTTCTGAAGTGCTGAAAGCAAGCAATTGTTAGCGATTTTCTGGGAGAGAAACAGCATGCGAGTTATTGATTGATTCTTATTGTCAGGTAATCTGAGCACAAACTTTCTGTTTGGAAAGGCCAAAGTGTCAAATACATATTTCACCATTTTTGAGAATATCTACATCAAACTGACGACAGGCAGAACTAGAGTCCCCTCACTTCATGTAATATATGCTTCCAAAGTTCAATAGCACTGTCATATAATTCAAGTGTTTGCTTCAATCATTATTCATATCTTCTGTTAGTGCTGGAGTTGGGAAAATAATGAAAATATTATTCATAGAATGTATTAGTCCCAAAATTCCATGAATCTCATTGAATAAATTATTCAACTATTATTATCTCCCTCTTCCCCTTTACTCCTCCTCCCTGTCCCCAGGGATTTTCAGATTACTACCCACAAGGAGGAATAGGTGCAGATGCAGGTGTTGGCCCAAGGTGGAGATGCTGCAGCTGTCTTGTATGACCCAGGTGGATGGACATGAACATGCAATGCACAGTGTGCGTGGCTCCTCCATTTCATTTTACGTATGGGACCCCAAAAGCTATTTCTGTACAAAAGCCTGAAATGACATCAGATGCCTAGGCATAGAGAATTGAATCACATCCTGAATAATATTAAAATAAATACACTTTCTTCAGAGGCAGATCGTGTCTGAGGTGGCCCTTCTTGTCACTCCCCAGAGACTGACGGGGCAGGGGCAGCTTCTGCTTCGTGTCTGCAGCTAAGCTGGGCTTTTGTTGCTTCTGGGAAGGCATCAGACAGGAGAGGGGCAGTGCTCCTCCAAATTTGTTGTGGCAGTACTGGAAGCCTGTGGTCTCTAATAAATGGTATTTATTCAGATAATTTTATAAGCTCAGGGTTTAATTTTAGACTATTCACAGTTATTGGTATTAAAGCTGAATTTGTCATCCCCTCCCGTGAAGGAAGCTTTAGGACAGGGCTGCACTCTGCAGTCCCAGGTGGAAGCATCTTGGAGCTATGGGCTTCACATGTTTGCAACCTGGAAAGTACTTGCAACATTGCATGCCCTGTCCGTACCTGCTGAAGTGTGGGAAAAGGCCTGAGAGCATGTGTACCTTATGAGGTGGAGTACAGGATCTGATCAAGAGGGCACTGACCTGAAACTCCCAGTGCCAGTCTACCACAGGCCAGCTCTATGGGCATGTCCCGGCACTGCTCCTTCTCTTCGTCTTGCCTGTCTAGGTGTCAGGAGCTTTAGGTAGATGCTTCTTCATAGCATCTTGTACAAGGTGACATACTGACAGTTGCACTGAGTCCTGCTGCCTCTCACAGCTCAAAAGGAAGGCAAGACAGGAGGAAAAGATTCATTTTCCCTAAGCCTGTATGTCTACAGGGCAGGCAACTGCAACCCAGGCTCCCTTTGGAGCTCAGTGGGGTTCTTACCTGATGAAAGAAATTGGAGAGCGTGGGGTCTTGTTTTACCCTTTCTGAAAGGTATGGACAGGACAAATTGCATCCCTGTGGCTCCTGTTTATTGGTTGTATGGAGATCAGATCAGACACAGACACCTACTCCTGCTTTGTGGATATCAACTGTTGATCCCATAAAAACCATGGGTGTATGGCCTCGGTCATCCCAACACCACGCTGAGTCCTGTGTGTCCATGGGAGTATCCCCACACCACAGGGCACCAGGGAGCTACAGAGAGCCTGTAGCATCTCTCTTGAGGGACTAACTCCATTTAGTCAGGGCTACTGGTGATCTACCCTGCAGGCTTGGCTGTTTGCAAATGAACCTCTTTACATCTTTGCCCCAGTCATTACCACTGAGAAGGAACTGTCTAAGCAGAAAAAGTCCTTATTGCTCAGCTAATAGTTTCTGTGTTTCTCCCACTCTGAAGTGTGCAATAGATGGCAGTTGCCCCAGAGCCTTCTCTATCTCCATGTAATCATTACTAGGTACAAGTGTCTGTTCAACACTGCAGGTGTCACGCTTGCAGAAGCTAAGCTACATTTGTGGACAGGACCACCAACCTGCAGGAGTTACATGTTGCCTTTATGGCTCCCCCAATCATTTACAATTTACTTTTCAAAGTCTGTCTATGACAAGTGATGTTCACCTCCTTTCAGCTCTCTGTAGTCTGGTCCACTCCCCTGCCCCTCGCCCAGCGAGCAGGGCATCCTCCTTATGCCATTTCACTTGGTGTGGTGAGAGGTGAGTATAACTGCTACTCACTACAAGGCACTGAGTGATTTATCTGAGAGGAAAATATTGGTGAGACCATTTTCACTCTCCAACTTGCAAAAATGTTTTTTTCCAAAGGCCTAGTTATTCATTATCCAACTGTCACAAACATTTCCATTATGCCCTTCTGCATGTGGCTGCTCTTAGGCTTTTGTCTGTCTGTCTCTCTCCCTTCCTCAACTCTTGGTTTGCATGTGATGCTTGAGAAACTCCTGTCATTTCTAATGCCGAGCACTGGTTCAGGTCAGTGGGGGTGGGGAGAAGTAGTGTTCACACTCAAAGACACATAAGCATGTGTTTAACTTGTAGTCTTATAAATGTCAGCTTGTAATCTGCATGTAAGTGCTTTGCAGAAATAAAGCTGTAGGACAAAAGCAAGGTGAAGTGTGAGTTAGGAGGCTGTGGAGATGGTGCAGCAACCCAGGTCCTCTGTAATATGGCATGGCCTAGCCATTTTGCCCTGACAGGAGAGTTGTCCCAAGGGAAAACTGAAGCCAGTCCTTCATGAGTTGCAAACCAAAGCAGAGACTTTGCCTTTCAAGCTGTGATAGACTAAAATGAAATGGGCATAAAACAGTCAATAGACACAAACTCCTTTAAGTTTTCCCTCCCAGACACTATAAGTTTTCAAAGAGCTGTTGGCAGCTGCTCTGCTGTTTAGCTGTCCATGCCCTTGCTGTCAGAGCAGTGCACAAAGACCCTATGGCCAGCAGTACCTTGTTTGCCAGCTGCACATTATGGGTGCCTCTTCATAAGAAGGGAATTAGCCTTAGTAGGGTTGCAATCTGGACTAGAGGGCTGCCTATGGGCTCAAGGAGTAGATGAAATCCCCTGACTGACCTGAATGGGCCACCATCTGGATCATGGGTGTGAATGCAAAGCAAATGTCTTCTCACCCACAACTTCCAATCATGGAATGAGGAGCAGAGCCCACCTGGACCAGTGAAACTGAAATGGTCAATATTTGTCTTTCACTAGAGCTCAGCATGGGGCACACAGTGAAAGAAATGTTTCCCCCAACATGGCTGCCTGTCCTGCTGTGGTGCAGATTGAAAATGCATTGCAAGTTGTGGGTTTGAGAAATAAATTTCTGCATGCATGCAAGAACTGCAAGGTCTACACCATGCTCCTCCCAGGGGATTCCTAGAGTGGTTCCTGGGAGGGACTTGTAGGCATGTGGCTAGTTCCATCCAGCCTGGGTGAGCTGTGATGGTTCTCTCCTTCTTGCAGCCTCACCCCAAGTTGTGCAACATGCCCCCCGCCTGGGACCCGCCCTCACATTGCTGGTGGATTGCCTGTGGCTCAAGGCGCTCAGCTTTGCTGCCCCTGCCGAGTCTTGCGTGAGAGCTGGGGTAGCACTGGGACAGCTTGTACCCTTTGTTTTTCCATAAGAGCTCCTCTATCCTCGGTCAGCTCAAGTGGTTTAAATCAAATCAGGATGAAAGAAATTTTTAGATTTTTTAATGACACATAATTAACGGGCAATCAGTGAACTGTACATGCAGGATCAATATCAGTACTACGACAGACAAACCACAGCAGTAGATACCTATGAAATGTTAATAAACACCTACAAATTTCAAAAAAGCCTTCATAACTAATCCCCCAAAGCTCTAATCCCACAGCGTGCACTATTATGTGCACACCACCTCCTCAGAGGCCAAGTGGGCCACCAGCACTCACTCTTCTCCTGGAAATGGGGTCTCCCCTACTCTCACACCCCGCCCGTGAGATGGGGGTGCTCCCCGTGCACACACCAGTGACAAAGGTCCCCCAGAGCTGACACACAGGCACTCCAGGTTTGTGTCTCCACTGCGGCACTGCGTGCTGTCATGCCACTAGAATGGAATAGAATAGAACAGAACAGAACTATTTCAGTTGGAAGGGTCCTACAATGATCACCTAGTCCAACTGCCTGACCAATTCAGGGCTGACCAAAAGTTAAAGCACGTTATTAAGGGCATTGTCCAAATGCCTCTTAAACACTGACAGGCTTAGGGAATCAAACACCTTTCTAGGAAGCCTGTTCCAGTGTTTGACCACTTTTCTTGGTAAAGAAATGCTTCTTAATGTCCAGTCTAAACCCCCCCTGGTGCAGTTTTGAACCTTTGCCATGCGTCCTATCGCTGGATACCAGGGAGAAGAGATCAGCACATCCCTCTCCACTTCCCCTCCTCAGGAAGCTGTTGAGAGCAATGAGGTCACTCCTCAGCCTCCTTTTCTCCAAACTAGACAAGCCCGAAGTCCCTAGCCGCTCCTCATAGGACTTTCCTTCCAGCCCTTTCACCAGGTTTGTTGACCTCCTCTGGATGCATTAAAGGACCTTCACATCCTTCTTAAATTGTGGGGCCCAGAACTGCACACAGTATTCAAGGTGAGGCAATGCCAATGCTGAATACAGCTGGATGTTGTCTACCTGGACTTCAGTAAGGTCTTTGACACTGTCTCTCACAGCATACTCCTCGAGAAGTTGGCAGCACAAGGCTTAGACAAGTGTACTCTTCGCTGGGTAAAAAAGTGGCTGGGTGGACGAGCCCAGAGGGTTGTGGTGGATGGAGTTAAATCCAGTTGGTGGGAGGTCACAAGTGGTGTTCCCCAGGGCTCAGTACTGGGACTGGTTCTCTTTAAATTCTTTATCAGTGATCTAGATGAGGGGATTGAGTGCACCCTCAGTAAGTTTGCAGATGATACCAAGTTGGGCAGGAGTGTTGATCTGCTTGAGGGTAGGAAGGCTTTACAGAGGGATCTGGACAGGCAGGATCAATGGGCCAAGGCCAACTGCATGAGGTTTAACAAGGCCAAGTGCCAGGTCCTGCACTTGGGACACAACAACCCCATGCAATACTACAGGCTTGGGGAAGAGTGGCTGGAAAGCTGCCCGGCGGAAAAGGACCTGGGG